>MU673117.1:3138-17965 GCA_026770625.1 Nicotiana glauca
TAATTCCTTCATAGGAAATTTCCAAGGTTTCTTTTCATTATTAACAATATGATCTCGAGCCATAATGAGGCATGTAACAGCTTAAATAAATCCAGGCAGCAATATGAGCATGCGCAAATCATACCGAGGCGACGACCTGATCCAACATAAATAAATGTGCACTTGCCGAAGGTCGACGGCGTGCCTATAGATGCATCTATTAATCTGTCGAGGGGTTTGGCCCGTTCCAAAATAAACACACACACAGAGAGATAATCTGTCAGGAAGTCAACGTGGAGCAAATATCCAGGAAAGGTCAATTCTCTTTATTAATTTGAGAAAAACGAAGCTTAAGTCTTTAGAAAATCCAATTATTAATTTAATGTGATCTATTACCTCACTCGCGAATCATCCATACGACGCGGTACACATAATATACATGCTCAGATAGTCAATTAGAATTTTATCGAGGAATAATTATCCAAATAAGCAAATTCTCTATTTAACAATTCAGGAATGATGTTTAATCTCTTTTAAATTTGTTTACTAATCAAAGGTGGTTTAAACAATTCAAGTCATCGATGGGTTCATAATTTAATTCAAGTATAACATGCTGATGGGTCCTAACTACCCGGACAATAGCATAATAGTAGCTACGCACGGACTCTCGTCACCTCGTGCGTACGTAGCCCCCACAAATAGGAGCACTTAATCATTCACTTCACCTATGGGGTAATTTCCACCTCACAGAATTAGAAAGGAGACTCACCTCGCTCCGAAGATCCATAACCGGCATTCTACATTCTTTCGAAGGCTTGAACCAACGCTAAAGGCTCCAAAACTAGCCAAATAACAGCAAACTAATGAGAATATATGCAAATACTTGCTAGCAATTCAAATTATACAATTTCCCAACTCCGCTTTGTGAAATGACCAAAATGCCCTCGGGCCCACGTACCCGGAATCCGAAATTTTTCAAAGATAAAGGTTACCCATAATCTTAGAAACTCAAATATATAATTTACTCCTAGTTCCACGCTCCATTTCGTGGTTAAAACTTATTTTCACCAAGTTCTAGGTTTTTCATCTAAAACCCTTGATATTCCTTAATTTAACATGTTAAATCTACTCATAATCTATGCAATTAACTTATGATGTGAAGAAATTACTTATCTCTTTGATGATGATGGAATCCCTCCTCAAATGCTCTCAAAAATCGTCCAAGGCTAAGTGGGAAATGAGGGAAATAGGCCAAAAACTCGGACTAAAAAGACACTGCCCAGACGCAGAAGTCGCAATTCCCAGAAATTTCTTCGCAATTGCGAAGCTACAGTATTTTCGTATTTCCCAGCTTGCTACAGTGTTTTCGCATTTCCCAGCCTTTTTCTTCGCATTTGCGAAGCTTACAGGGTTCGCAATTCCCATACTTTGTTCGCAATTGCGAGCATACCAGAAGCAGCAATTTTTCCCGACACAAAAATGAGCATAACTTCCTCATACGATGTCCAAATTCGATGATTCTTTTTCCTATGGCTCCGTAATTTCGATACGGATCTAATGGTTCAAACAAAACTAAATTTGGAGCTCATTTTCTTAATATAGTACCCCTTTATGTCCAAAAAAACGACGTTGAAATATCAAATAAGAGCGTAATCACAACCCGAAACACACCCGAGGCCCCCGGGACCTCGACCAATAATGCCAACCAGTCCCAAAATACATTACGGACTTGCTCGAGGCCTCAAATCACATCAAACAACCCTAAAATCATGAATTACATCTCAATTCAAGCTTGAAGAACTTTGAAGTTTCCAACTTCTATTTCTGATGCCGAAACCTATCAAATCACGTCCGATTAACTTCAAATTTTGCACGCAAGTCCAAAATGATATAACGAAGCTACAGAAACTCTCGGAATTCCATTCCGACCCTCGACCCTCTCAGAAACTCTCGGAATTCCATTCCAAAATGGCCTCAGACTGCTGAACGACGTGCTAGGGCTCAAAACGACCGGTCGGGTCGTTACACCAAACCACCTTAAATCTCCAACAATTCATTCCAAAATTGAGTTTCAAACTTCTTGAGATATACCCAATCTATTCAACCAACATCTACTCGTAGTAAGTTCTAATTTCGGAAAATCAATCGCTTTTAAATAGAGTTTTAGCTCATCTTCTTCATTTTTCAAATTATTTTACTAAGTTACTCTATCAAAATACTAGCATTTATGATTTTCATTTATCTCTTTTCTCTTTTTTTTACTTGAATTTCTGTCATTAACTTGCAAATTGAGATGCTACTAGCACATATTCGAATTAAATCTCTCTTAATGCACGACAAGATTGAAATAACGTATAAGTTGTAGACTCGAAGCAATCACTTAGAGAGAGAAAATGGGAGGGTAAAAAACAAAGAGTGAAGAGAACCATCGGCAGGAGTTCGTCGAATGTGACTGTTGGTCATTAAAAACTGACACTAATTTGGATTAAAATGATATTTGGGTCTTTTCAAGTAGATATTTTATTTGGGCTAGATGATGTTTAAAGGGAATTTTTCCTATACATACTATAATAGAACCTCGGTTACCAACTTTCTCAAGGTTTTGTAGTTTCCAAAAAATATCTAAATTTTACTTACAAATTGTGTATGTTTCTTTTTCCCTCTTTTTTCCTCTATTTTCATTATTGGTTATGAATTCTAGTATTGTAGTTTTGCATACTATTATGAATAACTAATTTGTTATCAAGGGTTTTGATGAAACCATTTGTAGGATAAATTTTTGTTATACTTTTATATAATTAAGTCGTTGGATTTCTCTACTTGTTCAACTGCGTGTTTATTGTTGTTGATTGAATGGTCATCAATTGATTGTGCCTATTTAGTATGTACTATTTGAGAGAGAGTACATATTTAGGTGGTTGTTGAACAACAACACTCCTAACGTATGCGAGAGATCAATACGAAGGGTTTAAAGGCGGGATTAGAGATAATGAAACCTTGGTGCGATCGTAGTGAGCGGTGAATTGGTGTCAGCTAGTGTAATTCGAGAGAATACGTCTAGTAAATTGTGTTAGTTGCTCGAGAGAGAGCTACAATACCCAAAGTACTCACGACCGGTAGAGAATACATTGGCGAAATTATTGAAGACTTAGCGGGAAGGATTCTGGCAGTTGGGAAAATGATAACTCTAGACCTCCTTAATCTTGTCTCCTACTCTTAGTCTCCGTAGTTAATAATTTTACTTCTTTTAACAGTTTCTAATTAATTAGTTTAAAAATAAGAATCGCAATCTTTATAATTAGGAAATCGTTTGGACTTATATTTCTTAGCGATATTGAAAAACTGTAGCTAAGCCTCAGTTCTCTGTGGGATTCGACTTCGGACTTGTAAACCGGATTATATTTATAACGACCCCTTAGTCCTTTTTATAAGGCATACTTGGGCGTGATCAAATTTTGGCAACGTTGCCGGGGAATTTACGTTATAGTTGTAGGTGTACATATTTCTAGGTTTCAAGTTTGAACTTTTATTTTATTTTTTATATAGTATTTGATTTTTTTATTTTTAGTTTTACTTGTTTATTTGAGAAACATGGCATCTTGGTATTATGAGAGTTTTTATATTGGTAATTCTACTATTGATCTTCCTAATAATTATTGTGGAGAAAATCACCCATGGCAATATTATCAAAATATCTCTGAGAGTGTGTTATGTACACCAACTCAATCTTATGTGTGGAATAAGTGTGATATGTGTGATGGTCAAGATGGTCACTTTCATGATTGTGCTTATATTTCTTATCTTCCCCCAACCCCTTGCTTTGATGGTTCTTCTTTTTCTTGTGAAGTTAATAGGAACAAAGAACCAAGGGATGATGACCTGAAAGAGATCAAAGATATGCTAAGGTGCCTTGTGGAACAAGATAATGAGAAACAACCACACATACAAAGGCAAGATGCTACTATTCACAACCTGGAGGCACAAGTGAGTCAACTAGTTAAAGCATTTAATGCTCAACAATCCAATATTGTGGATACTATCCAAGAAGAACATGAATTAGATACCGAAATTGAGGTTCTAATGGAGGAGGTCAGAGTAAAATACCAACAATCTAACCAACTAAAATTTGAGGATGCCGATGTTGAAGAAGTAATACTAGAGTTAACCAGGAACGTTGAGAATATAAATTTAGTTGACTCTTGTGTGGTTGGTGTTGAGGATGTCGAAAATCTTAAATTTCATGTATTTGAGCGCGTTGGACCTCATTCCATATACTTCTCTACATTATGTTCGGACGGTAAAATGAAAATGGATCTTTACGAGCATAAAAGAGAGTCCATGAAAGAGGTATATGAGCCTTATATTTTGAAAGTTTCAAGGCCATCTAGGAAAAGTTACACTCCTCGGTAGAGAGCCAAAACGTGCATGAGAATTTATTTAATTTTTGGCTCGCAAGGATATGTACTGCCCAGGAGCATAATCATAAACTTAAAGCAAAACTAGGGGTTCAATTCATAAGCTCGAGTTGGAGGCAAAAAGTGATTCGCGTCGTGCCGTGACATTAAATCAAGCGCTTGTTAGGAGGCAACCCAGCTTTACTGTTTTATGTTATTTTATTTTATTTTTTATTATTGTATTATTCTTGTAGTGTTGTGTTTTATTTCTCTAAGAGCATGGGAATCAAGGCCATTGGAAGAAAGCAAAAGTAAGAGAGATGGTTATAACTAAGTGTGGGGTGCCCACACAATGAACCAAATATGGGAATAGTTTGAGTATCCCATAAGCTGCTAATGCTTCGGCCTTTGGCCTACCAAGGAGTTTCTTTTACACTCTTGTATTTATGGGTATGCATTGGGGATAATACACATTTTTAAGTCTGGGTGAAGAGACTGGATGATTTTCTATGTTATTTTAGGTGTTATTTTACGTATGTTGGAAAAAAAATCAAACAAAAAATATTAGGTGGAAATAATCCCTCTTGATTTTTCTTATGACCACGGTTCTTTTTCAAGGGATGAGTCTTTGAATCGGGTAGTAATTTTTTTCGTAGGTAGAAGTTTTATAAAGTTTTAGGCTTTTCCCGATGATGGACCTCCTAACAGTTTTCTTGAGAGTTTAAAGTCCAAAAAAATACAAAAAGATTTTGTTTTTCCTTTTTGAACTGATAATGGAATGAGGAGAACTTGAGTATCTATGCTTTTTGACATATTTTATATCGGGGCTTAGAGTTGAGTATTTGAACTAAGTACTTTCTTCATGATATTTGTAATTACATGCCTTAAAAATATGTGTGGCTTCCTTTTGACACCGAGGCTCATTTTTAGAGTCTTATGATTAATTCTCATGTGCTCCAATTTTATGATAACTGTGCTAGTTGTTGTAACTTAAAGTCAATTCTGAACCATCATGAGTGAGTCATGTGCATAGTGTGAGATAAGATTTCAGTATACTTTGTGCCATCCATGCTAGTCTAGAACTTTCCTCATGTGTGAATCAAAGCGAAATCATTAAGTCTTCTAATTTTGGGAAGAGATATAGGCTTTCTTTGATTGACCATTAGCCTATTTTCCTACCACTGCTAATATTAGTCATCCCTTTTGAGCTTGTAGACATGTTCTTTGGAAACCACATTACAAGCCGAATACACTTTGTTCTTAATTAAATCTTGTTAAACTTTTACCTCCGAAAGTACTTAAGTAGCTAGAAGAGTAAAGAAAGAGATTGGGTAACTTTTGAGTGGAACCATAGAAAGGCCTAATAGGTGCACTTGTGTATAAACAAAAAAAAAATAGCCAGAAACACCAAATTAAGGAGAGTGAAAAAAACACACCCCCTATATCTTTGTTTGGGCTAGTAGATATCTATATGTTGATGTGCTTAATGAAGAAGGGCTTAAGTATATATGGTTTCATGGCAAGACATTGAATTGGTCATGACAAGAAGGTGCTTAGAAGTTAAGTTTAGTGTATTTAAGTACTTAGGAGAGTTAGTTATTATTTCTCATATATATCCTACCCGTCCCTTAGCCTACATTACAACCTATAAAGTTCAACTTGATCATAGACCGTGCGAACTTAAATTAGTAAAAACTTACACTACGGGCAAGCTTATGGTACGAGCTTTGGTGGCATAAGAGTTTCTTGTGAGAATGAGCAAATTCTTCAAATTTGATAGTCCTTAAACTATACTTGAACTTGTATTGAGTGTGTGGACAACTTTTTCTTTATGGTTTGTTGGTGAGGGAACATGATTTTCAAAGGATTGGTAGAGACCCTGATTTTTGAGTCGGCACAAGAAGTGAGTCATAGTGTGGAATGCATTAGAGTCAAGTTTTGAGGCGAGGAAGTTAGAAAGAGTCATATGAATATTTTAAATCATGTTCCCTCACCAACATCACTCCTAACGTATGTGATAAACCAATACGGAAGGTTTAAAGCCGGATGAGAGATAACGAAACCTTGGTGCAATCGTAGTGAGCAGTGAATTAGTGCCAACTAGCGTAATTCGAGAGAATACGTCTAGTAAATAGTGGTAGTTGCTCGAGAGAGAGCTACAACAGCCAAAGTACTCACGATCAGAAGAGAATACATACGCGAAATTATAGAAGACTTAACTGGAAGAATTCCGAGAATTGGAAAAATCATAACTCTGGACATCCTTAATCTTGTCTCCAACTCTTAGTCTAATCCTTAGTTAATAATTTTATTGCTTTTAATAGTTTCTAGTTAATTAGTTTAAAAATAAGGATTGCAATCTTTATAATTAGGAAATTTTTTGGACTTGTGTTTCTTAGCGATATTGAACAATTGTAGCTAAGCCTTAGTTCTCTGTGAGATTCGACCCCGGACTTATAAATCGGATTATATTTACAACGACCGTTTAGTCCTTTTTACAAGGCATAATTGGGCGTGATCACTAATACATGTATTTTATTCAACATTTAATCTCGTGTAAAGTAGTACATCACTAAATTTTTCCTCAACTCAATACAAGTACTATTTAATATTTTCAACCAAACACTGCAATAGTTATGCATTTTTATTTTTATTTTTTGGCATTTGTATTAATTATGTGACTGATGATAAGAAAAAAAGACGCAATTAGTAAAAAGGGATCAAATCAATTGTAGCAGTCCTTGGCCCATTTTACCTACCACTTTAGCTGCATGTTCCTTTAAATATAGCAGACCAGCGTAACCTTTTTTTTTTTTTTTCAACAGAAGATTCAATATGTCAATTATAATTAGGTCACCACCGGTTGGTTTCCTGTCTTATTCTATTTGCATGAATTAATTTTTTGAAAATTTTTACCCTCTCCCAAAAAGTTTTTTTTTTTTGGTAATTAAACTTTCATTTACCAGGGAAATTTTTACAAGTAAATCAAATAACCCTTTACATATGTCCTAAAAACATTCTGTACTACTCCCCCCCCCCCCCTTCCTTCTTTCCTATATCTATATCATTGAACTATTTACACTGAATACCAATCTAATCTACCTAAAGCCTTTTCTACTCGTTTGTTGCTTCTACAATACAACTCTTGTATAATCCGCTTGCCCAGCATCTCCCAATTCCTCTCTTTTTCTCTGAATATCCTTGCGTTTCTTTCCTGCCATACATGGTATACATATGCTGCCAGAGTCATCTTATACAACTCAGTGTTTGCATTATGTTTCTTCACCCAGTCCTCAGCCCAAGCTAACTCCTCATTCCATCCATATACTATTCTATTTATTCCTTGTCACTGTAACAGATTGGCCCACAACTTAGCTGCAAAGGAGCATTCAAAGAATAAGTATTGTACTGTTTCATTCTCTTTTGTACACAGGACACATATCTGGTCTACTTGCATTCCCCATTTACTCAACCTGTCCTTAGTGTATAGCTTCCCACGAGCTGCTATTGTTAGTGTAAAGATCCACCTTGGACATCCAATATTTCTGCACACCAATCATCTTCATCTCACTTTATTGAAATTTCCTCTCAAAGCATGATACATTTGCTTGATTGAACACTTGCTCATCCTTCTGATATCTTCAAGAGTGAATCCTGTTTCTTCAAAGGTATTCTTTGCTTTCAGAATCTTACTCATCATCCATGATGTGTGCTTCAGTTGTACTTCCCATATGTTCCTATCCCGAATGTAATAACTGTATACCCATTGAATCCAAAGCTTGTTCTTTTCTTTGCATAAGTTCCAAAACTGTTTACATATAGCAGACTTGTTCCACAATGTTATACTGATGATATTGAAGCCACCTGCTGATTTTGGCATACACACCTTCTCCCATGCAAGCAAAGCCTTCTTGGATATATTTCCTTCACCAGTCCACAAGAAGCTTCTGCAAATTGCTTCAAGTAGCTTGGTGATCTTCTTTGGGAGAACAAATATCTGTGCCCAAAAAGTTTGAATGGAGAAGAGAATACTTTTGATCAACTGAATCCTTCCAGCATATGAGAGAAACTTAGTTGTCCATGAAGTTATTCTTCTAGCAATCTTATCAAGTAGTGGCTGGCATTGAGCTACTGACACTCTCTTAGAACTTAAGGGAACTCCCAGGTATCTGACTGGTAACTCCCCTCTTTGAATTCCCAGAAACTCAAGTATTCCTTCCTGCATCTCTTGAGATACTCCTCCAAAGTAGATAGAGCTTTTCTGTTTATTAACCTCCAATCCAGAAGCTTTAGAGAATTCCAAAAAGCAGTTGTACAACAGCTTAATGGAACCTATGTCACCCCTGCAAAAAAGAAGAAGGTCATCTGCAAAATCAAGCTGCACAATTTGCAGCTTCTCACATTTGGGATAATAGTTAAAATCTGGGATCTGTCTCAGTGTTTTGAGTTTCCTTGTCAGGTACTTCATAGAAATCACAACAAATTATAGGGATAATGGATCCCCTTGCCTCAATCCCTTCCTAGCTTCAAATGGTTTTGTAAGTGAACCATTGATTATGATAGAATAGTTCACAGTCTGCATACAGCACATGATCCATTTCACAAATTGTTCTGAAAAAGCCATTGCATTCAACACCTGCTCCATAAATTCCCATTCAATCGAGTCATAAGCTTTTTGCATGTCCAGTTTCATCATATACCTTGGTGACACCCCTCTCCTTCCATACCCTTTAACTAGTTCATGGCTAAGGATAATGTTGTCTGTTATCACTCTACCAGGAACAAATGTTGCCTGAGACTTATCAATTAACACATCCATCACTATTTGTAGCCTTTTGGTAAGAATCTTAGATATTATTTTATACAAAGTAGTGCAACAGGAAATTGGCTTAAATTCCTTAATGCTTGCAGGATCCTCTCCCAAAAAGTTAAGTTTAACTTCTATACACAATTATGTCATCTAAATGAGATTTATAATCTAAAAAAATACAAGTACTTGTATGTTACAGTAGAATAAAATATATAAATAATACGATTCTTTATACTATTAGTATATATAAGTTAAATCCATAATAATATAAAATTAAGTTAACCACACTGACAATATAAAGAATATTTACATCAGTGTAATTTGAATGGCTTTGTAGGTTCTCACTTTATTTCCGAGTAAAAATCAGGCTTGATAAAAGAAAGTATCTCTAAGTATAAATTATTTTGTTGGGGGTTTTTAAGTATATTAAATGCTTAAAAGAGGGTGAATGGGAAATGAAGGGAAATGAAAATTTTAAGTGAAATTTTAAGTTTCCCCCATTGATGAAGGAACATTGTCTCATATTGGAAGAGGAAGAGGTTTTTAATAGGTATATAAGCAATTGTTCTTTTTCTAGCTCTTAAAGAGTTGAAACGAAGGCACCCGTATTTACCGTGAAGATGGTAATAATAATTAAATTTGAGTATGGGATTCTAAAGTTACGTGATCTATTTTTATGCTAGTTTTTAGGCAGTTGATGTTATGTGAAAGACTTAGAAACGAGATAAGAGTTTGAGAGCAAGGTGATAACCAAATCGAATGATTAAATAATCGAGGCCTCGAGCTTGCCTATTCAAAGGCCTCGGGGTCGAGTCTGAAGCTCGGCTGGGAACTACCGAGGGTAATCGATGGGTGATAACAGTTAGAATAAAATCAATGATGGATCTTTATGGCCAATAATAAGCAATAAATGATGAACAATAAATAGAACACAATAAATATAAGTAATAAATGAAGTAATGAGATCAAGAGAATGTGTTAGAGAGCAGAGAGAATGTTTTTGTGTATTTAGTATTGAGCAACAGATCACCACATAATGACAAGGATCCTCTTTATATAAGAGGGGAAATCCCAACATAATACAAATATATTGATTACAAAGATATGGGACTGGTACAGCCATTTAATACCTTGATTCGCTTTTCTGACTAGCCTACTAGACTTGACCAGCTATATATATATATATATGCGGCTAGTGAAATTCAACTTGATCCGTCGAGATCACTAAGTCACATTGCCTCGAAGTCTATCACCGAGAACCCTCGGACTTGACCACTGGAAACCCTCAGGATGCCTTGATGATTGTAAAATTGAACCGCTGATTTCTACCGTATACAAAACAAAACAAAGTACATTTAATCAGGAAGATCCAAGATGTAGTAAACGTCAAAGAACGCCTACTTTATTTGGATCAGATTTTGTGACTTTCTTATTAGAAAATGAGTCTCGGCCATTTAAAGAAGCTATGTCTTCTTCGGAATCATTGTTTTGGAAAGAGGAAGTCAATAGTGCAATAGAATCCATATTGAACAATCATACATAGGAATTGGTTGATCTTCCTCCTGGAATAAAACCATTGGGTTCTAAATGGATTTTTAAGAGAAAAATAAAAGATGATGGCACTATTGATAAATTTAAGGCAAGATTTGTAGTCAAAGGGTATAGACAATGAGAAGGTATTGACTACTTTGATACATACTCTCCAGTTACAAGAATTACATCTATACGTATGTTAGTAGCCTTACCTGCAGTGTATGGTCTTGAAATACATCAAATAAACGTTAAGACGGCCTTCTTGAATGGATATTTAGAGGAAGAAATCTACATGGAACAACCTGAAGGGTTTGTGGTTCCAGGTAAAGAAAAGAAGGTCTGTAGACGTGTTAAGTCCCTTTACGGACTAAAACAAGCACCCAAACAATGGCATGCGAAATTTGATCAAATAATGTTATTAAATAATTTTAAGATATATGAATGTGATATATGTGGGTACATTAAAATGTTCCAAATCACATGGTCACTATTTGTTTATATGTGGACGATATGCTGATAATGAGTAATGACATTGCCAATATAAATGCTACTAAGTATATGCTAACTAGAAAGTTTGATATGAAAGACTTGGGAGTTGCTGATTAAATTCTGGGGATTAGCTCCATAAGACTCCTCAAGGTATGGCATTGTTACAATCTAATTATATTAAGACAGTACTTGAAAAATTCAAGCACTCAGGGTTTAAAGTTGTAAAGACTCCAATTGACGTGAATCTTGCATTATCAAAGAACAAAGGCCAAAATCATATCACAATTTGATTATGCTTCTATGTTGGGATGTTTAATGTACATCATGAATTGTACACGACCAGATACAGCTTGTGCTACAAGTAAATTGAGTCGATACACGAGCAATCCAGGTCAATATCATTGGATGGCAATGAAACGAGTTTTGGGATATTTAGAACATACCCAGGGCTCTACTTTGCACTACAGTAAATATCCTGTGGTAATTGAGGGATACTGTGATGCAAATTGGATCATCGGTTCAACTGATTCTAAGTCCACAAGTAGATATGTATTCACTATTGGTGGAGGAGCAGTATCTTAGAAGTCATCCAAACAAACTTGTATTGCCCACTCTACAATAGAGGCTAAATTCATAGCCTTAGATAAAGCCGGTAAAGAAAATGAATGGCTCTGAAATTTCTTGGAAAATATTCCATTTTGGCCCAAAACCATTGGCACCTATGTGCATACATTGCGATAGTCAAACGATAATTAGAAGGGCTGGGAGTATTATGTATAAAGGTAAATCTCGTCATATACGACGACGACGACATAAAACCGTTAGGCAATTACTCTCTAGAAGAATTATCATGATTGACTATTTAAAGTCAAGTGATAATATGTCAGATCCACTTACAAAAAGTCTAACTAGAGAAGTAGTTGAACAATCATCAAGAGGAATGGGACTATGACCGAGAACAAGTCATAGTGGCGGTAACTCTACCTAGAAGACTGGAGATCTCAAGATCTAGGTTAAAGGAGATCAAACAAAGTCACTAATGACAGTTCAACATTGTTAACTAAACTTTTTATCCATTCTCGTGATGAGACAATGTTCATTACCAAGGATAAATAATTAAGGCTTTTTAATGATTTTTAAATTTGATACGGGGTATATCAAATAGTGAATCTACGGGATGACACGTTTAGGGATCACTTATGTAAGTGTAAAGTGTTAGCCGCTTCAAGGAGAATTTTGCAAGGCTAGGTGCTCATGGCTGAAACGAACACAATAATGAGAACCAAAGACGGTTAAGGGTTGGTTGTGTGACTTATAGTTGTCTAGGTATACACCAAATTTCGACGGTTCAAAGATATCAAATCTACCGATTGACCGAGTATATCCGACATAAGTTCACTACGGAAAGTTCAAAGGGAAATCTACTTATCCAGATGCAATTAATCCTTGCTTGCGAATCACACATTTTTCATGCATGTTTCCGTGATATAGCCATTCTCCATTAATGTGGAGGATTGTTGTGGTTTTAAGTGTATTAAATACTTAAAAGAGCGTGAATGGTAAATGGAGGTAAATGAAAATTTTAAGTAAAATTTTAACTTTCCCCCCTTGGTGAAGGAACATTGTCCCATAATGGAAGTGGAAAAAGTTTTTAATTGGTATATAAGCAATTGTTCTTCTTCTAACTCTTAAAGAATTGAGAAGAAGGCAAGCCTCGTGCCGTCATCGTCGTCGCTCGCTCGGCTCGGCTCGGCTTCGCCTTCGGCTTCGGATCCAGATTTGGTCAAATGATCGATCGATCGATTGATTAATTTTTTGGACCAAATTTGTTTGTTAATAGTAAATATTAACAGAAATATTATTAAATATTCATTTTAATAACAAAATATTAATATTAAATCCAAGAATATTAATATTAAAATCTAATTTTCAGTTTTCTATTTTGGTAACAGAAAATTAACTACCCTCTTCAATTTTTCCTCTTTATTATCCCTCTTTATTGTTGAGTAAATAGTCATTTATGTTATGACATTTATGTTGTGGCCATTTTGCATAAACAGCCATTCTGAAGAGTTGCACCTCTTCAAATTTCAGCCCAACATTGGCTATAAATACAAGTTCATTCTCTCAGAATTTCCATACAATTTTCTGAGTTTCTCCTCACTCGATCTTCTGCATTGTTGTAACTTCAAAGAAAGCAACAGTAAGTGTGATTTGCTACCGAAATTTGTGTTCGCTGAAATACTGGGGTTTGAAGTACGACTACACCAGTGTGTAATTCGTTCTATCTTGGGAGAAAATAATCTATAATCTTGGGCACTAGGAGGGGATTAAATTCCTTAAGGAAACACTGTAAATACAGTGGGTTCGGATTAAATTCTATTTCTATTTTTCATTTCTGTTTATGTTAATTTATTTTCTCCAGAATTATTTTACAAATACAGTTTACTAACAAATTTAAAAGGATTATACATTATCAGTGTGAAAAACCTAAACTCTATAGTTCTATATGACATACGAAGAAAGGAAAAGGTTTTTTCACAAATTAAAGTTTGCTAGTGTATAAGAAGGAAGCATATTTGTCATTGTAATATTAACGTTGTTAATGAACTAGTTTGCCTCAATGGTAAAGGGGTTCCTTCTACACTGCTTGATTTATTGAGCATGTTTACGATGCTCAATTTGTTATTTGTGAGTTTTTTTTTTTTTTGGTAGCATTTGTATGCTAAAGCTCTCTCACTATAGATGAATAGTTTATGTATCTAGACTATATGACTGTATATTTAATTACCTGATCATTGAGTCAATGGTTGTTAAGCAAGACTCATGCCTAGAGTTGAAGGTGCGGCATTTTGCTTGTCCGAGGATATTCTTATTAAAAAGCAGAATGGTCTAAATGATACATATACTTATACTATTTTGTCATGTCGCTCCTTTTACCTCACTTTTTTTATCCAGACACTTTAACTTTAAAATCTATATTTTAAATTCCTCTGACCGTGTGTATTTCTCACTTGCTTGACGTGGATAACACATCATATTACATATTATTTTTATAATTTATCTACTAAAAATACTTATTATATACTATTTTCTTAAAGAAAAAAGAAAAAGAAAATCAATGCCTCCATCTCATCTCTTTTTTCTAAAATTCACAAATTTCTTCTTCCTAGGAAATGCCAAATTAAATGAAGTCATAATACACCGTGATACAAAGTTAACAGAAAAAGAGGAAAACATAATTAAAATCTCTTGAAAATTTTGCTAGCATTTTAAATAATTATCATAATAAGTCACTTGTCAAACAACACTTTGTTCTAATAAAATACAGTTCACTATAACGCTCGTCACATTTGTGAGTTCGAATTCACAATTAGGTATTTTCAAAAATTGCCATAGCATGTATTTTACTAAATTTTCAGCCAGCATAAAGAGAAAAATTAATTGAATTACAAGTAATAAACAAACATTGCAATACTTCAACTTTAAAGTACGACAATAAAAATGAGAAATTGAAAACTGAAAGACCGACGATGACAAATTGCTGGAAATTGAACGTCGCAAAATCAAAATGTTGCGTGTGTAGAGAAATCATGATGTAGCTTCCTATATTGGGGGGGGG
>MU673117.1:29717-78142 GCA_026770625.1 Nicotiana glauca
CGAACTTTTACCTTATATTTTATTTCTCTTCTTCTTCTCGTGAACCCATCATTTTTCCTCTTATTTTTTTTTAAAAGAAATTATAGTGCACATGAATTTGACTATTCTCATTTTGCATGCTTGTTCTCTTTGCACGGCATTTGTAAGCTACTAGAATAAAACTTTACAAACTAGAACGCACAAGTGATTGATAGAAGTTGCATTTTGACATTAACAACTTTTAACAAAAATAGTACTTCAGCAAAAGAGCAAAGCTGTCAAATATACAAATGCAGCTATTTTATAAGCAAAGAAGAAAGCCTTAAAAGCTACTAATAAATATACAACTGCAGCTAATTACATATTCAATAATTTTTATAAAAGTTTTTCTCAGATGGTCTACAAAGTGTCTAATTAGCACATATGTGATTTAGTTGAAGGGTCTGATAGGAACCACTCTATGTTTAAGTGTCCAAGTAATAAAAAAAGCCAAGTTTAAGAGCTCAGTTATGTATTTGGCCTATATACTTCCTTAGCACTGTTTATATAAATTATGAATTCGTAGTTTGAGCTAAATTCCATTATTGTTATACGGCAGTCTCTTTCCAGACATCAATTTAATTTGTTGCCGTAACAGTTCAGTAGATAATACATCAACGTAACCGAAACCGACAGGCCTTTGTCTATAATCTCATTACTTAACTGTCAATGACTTAAAAAAGTACTGGACCTATTTTCTTTATAGGTCAGACTAGAGGTAGAGCATGCTCCAAGTGTGAATATAATAATAGAATGAAAAGGAGAAATTTTATTTTGCATGAGACTCAAATATTACGTGGCAATACAATTTGTACCAGACTCCTTTAAAATTTTGCCAAGTGGATTTTTGGGTCCCACCCTTTAGAAAAAATTGGCCAACTCTCGCCCTTGCCCTATTATTCTCTCCTCTTCCATTTACCAGAATCCAATGTTATTAATTCCGTTCTCTAATTTTCTACTCTCAAGCAATTAGCCATTTTTTAAAGACACTCAAAAGTCAAGCTCATAAAATACTTTTAAAAAAAAGAATCATAAAGAAAAAAAGCACCATTAACATTGACATTGAGATTTAGCACTATCCATGAAACCCAATAAAAAGCATATACAACCTCTATAATCTTTATTTTTATTCCTTTTTCTTCTCTTCTTTGGTTCGAATTCCTCATTCCTCTTTTTCTCTATAAAAATGATGAAAAGGCATAAAAGAATATTTATGTAAAATTTTCAAATAAGATTGGTAGAGTATCTACGAAATAATATTTTGTTGATTTCAATTTTACGGAGGGCTAGCTAAAGTAAAAATCAAATTTTTTCTCAGCAAATATATTTTTTTTATGAAAAAAAATCTATAGCAATTTGACTTGACAAGCAGTAATGAAAGGGGTTGTCTCTCTTTCTCACTCTTGAATGTCATGGAAAATTATTTGGGTTAAGTTTTTTCAGAACTTCAAGGAGTGAGCGAGGAAGACTCACAATGTCCAGTTGAAAAAAAGATACACAAGAGTCCATTAAAGCTAAAGCTCAGAGTCACTCACCCGTAGAATAGGTTTGTTAGGAGGAGATCGATGAAGTGTTAAGAAAAAAAGAAAAGAACTAAGAAGGAGAAAGAAAAAAATCGAGGAAACGACATTGAAGGAGAAAAAGTTAAATAAATGGGCCCACAAATTACAGATGTTATTAAATAAGAGTCTCACACAAATATTATATGGCATATGAGACTCAAAATAAAATTTCTTGAATGAAAATATATATATTCAATTGAACGTAGCAGAAACTAGAAAGTATATATCCCTTACTCCAATTGGTTTCACATAGGCATTTAGCCTCTATCATTTTAAGAATATATAGGAATCTCATCATATTTATAAAATTGAAAGCTGATTAGAAGTAAACCGTAAGCCATTAGTGGGGAATCACGGAAAGGAGCTTTAATTTTTGGTTTCTCACTCGGTAATCGATATCTGTATTATAGCTCCGATTAATTCGGATTCGCGTCGTGTAATTGAACCGAAACATAGTGCATAGATATTCTTCGATGTAACGTGGACGAGACGACGCAGCATACTACGATCACGTACATAAGTGTTGTCCTTCGTCTCGGCAATATGGAACCTCTCAACGTACAACTCCCGTTCTTTTACGGGGTCCTATCAGAATAGGTAGGCCCAAGTCTTTTCCTTCCCTTCCCTCAGTAAGACCCTCATTCTCTTTCCTTCTTGGGAAAGAAAATAAGAGAAGATTCATTTTTTTCTTTCATGTGAACGGCTCTATCTTGTATCGAAAGGTTTTCATTAAAGAGGAAAACACTCCTTGCCAAGATTTTTTCTATTCTGATGAGAGCTCGAAACCCATACTTCTAGTTAACTATAGACGACAATCTTTGGGGAAAAAGAAAGAAAGGAGCTTTAACATTTGCTAAGTAATAATTAAGAAGAGAACTTGAAATCTTTGTGTGTACGCAAATGGCTAGCATGAGGCGACATGCAAAACTTTAGCTCTTAACCACAAGTCAAACGCGTATATTAAAGCAGTTATGCTCTTTTATTAAACGATAGTGCCCTCCTAAGTCGATGGAAGTAATTTGGAACTTTCTTCTTTTAACAGACATAAAAAGATTTCAGATTATGAATAACAGATACGAGTGTCCTTACCTTGATCATAATAGGATTCATATACTTTATTGTAATCATGTACTCCTCAACTCCTTCGTAAACTTTCTTTAATCGATTGCCTTCTAGGCACCTAGAAAAGAGAAACAATGAAATAAAAAAGCAGATCCTTTCCTTAGGTAAGGAGAAATTCCAATTTCCGAAGGTATGGTGTATTCTTATGTTTAATTAAGAGGAGTTAACCTAAATAGTTGTTAACTAAACTGATTAAATTTAAAAAAGTCAATGTATTAATATTTAATCTATGTACACCAACTAAAAATGGAACAGTGGATTCGATTCATCTATTTACGTAAAGATCCGTTAAATTAATGGAAAGGAGAACTTATGCCATGAATATCCGAAACGTATATAGTGTTTGCCCGCAAAATAATATAGTTGAACTTGTAACATGATTTATAAACACATCAATTAATTTGATCGGGAATACGAAAGATTAAAAAGTGAAATAAGATTATGAAATAACTTTAAAAGAAATACAAGTCTGGCTAAGTGTTTAACTTCACCGATAGCAGTAGCAAGAATAAAGTTTAGAATAAAATAAAGACAACCATTCTATAGAATGAGAGCAAATTATAGCTTTTTCGTACAGAATATTTCATGTACTACAATAGATACTAATTATCCTATTTATAACTCTATTTAAGAAGCAAGATCCCCAAATCAAACTCCTCCTAAATAAAAATGAAACCATCATTGATGGTTGTATATCAGTTGGCTACAAATGCAGATATTCTCTGTAACGACTGCTCATTTAATGCTATATCAATTACCATGTCTTCAGAATTCACCTAGAACTGAACACATGCTTGTATCTAGTACCAACTACTTTCCGACTCTCATCTTACCTGTCTTCTGTTCCACGTGTTACATCCTCATTTGTGCAATTGTCACTAACCAATTTTATCATATACATATAGTACCCATACTTTTCGGTGACAATACTTTGGTGTTACCGAAAAGTAGATAAAACATCTTTCCTTAGCGAGCAAGTTTTTGAACAGTTTTGATACCTGAAAGGACGTACGTCTCTTCGTATTTAATGACCACGATTTTTTCCATCTATGAACTTATTCACTACTCATCACTTTTACTCTTTATTTTCACAATTCATTCTTCTCTAATTTACCTTAGAACCATTGTGCAAAATTCATCTTTACCCGTAAAATCTCCCAAGTTGTTCTTGAAAATTCTGTACTTCTCTTCGGTGGAGGCCCTAAGAAGAACAAAGTGAAGGAGGCCAATGTTGAATCTGAACCTCCTATTGTTAATACTATTATTTCTCTCTAACTTAACTCCCAGTTAGATCTTCAAGTCCAAAAAGAATCTATTAACCCTAAAAGAGATAGACACTAGCATGTTCGTATGTACTCTTCTTCTATATGCTTTGCAAACATTCCCATCGTGAAGAAAGATTGTGACTAGCAAAACATTAAATTCTTCACCCTCAATGAAGTGGAAAGGCCACTTTCTCCAAACCAGGTTTCATGTATGTTTATACATATCCCTTTACTCTGGGATTCTTTAAAGAAATCGACCCTATAATTTTAGAATTCATCCATAGGTATCAAATATGTTTGGCTCAAGTAGGTCCATCCATTTAGCGCACAGTGGCTTACCTCCACCAATTGTGCTCAAAGGCTGGAGAAACCCTAAATCTTGCACACATGATGAACTTATATTCCCCAAAGATCTTCTTGGGTGGTATGTTAAAACATAGCAAATGCGGTTATCATGCCCTCCTTACCAATGTTGTTGACGATAACGACCATGGATGGATGGAACGGTTTGTTTCATTTCTTTCGGGGACATCCTCCCGACAATGGCACATGTTATTCTTGAATCGTGGAATCTTCTTTGTATGTCTTAGGTATATTTTTCTTTTGATGTTTTAAACTTTTCTTTCTACTAACTTTGCATTTTTCTTATTCCAGCTACTCATTGGGAATCACCACGAGTCCAGAACCTGAACCAATATGTACAGAAAATTTTGGATATTTCTACATCAGAATCTTGAAGGTGGAAAGAAATGTCCCCTAGACTTGGGTGGAAAGCTATAAATTATGGTAAAAAAAGTCCTTCCTCCCTTCTTTCAATATTTCACCATAACATAGAATCTATTTGTTTACTTTATTTTTGCAACACATAGGACTCCCGAAGGGATCCGTTGTTTGGCCCGCCGTTGAGGTTCTTGATGGCCCAAATAAAGCCCAACGAGCAGAGAAAAATATCCTTAGTCGGAGGAGAGCTCGTGAATGTACTCTTGCTTCCAGTGAAAGCGCATCCTCCCCGAGTCCCCAGCCTAAAGATAAGAAACCAAAGAGAAAATGTACCGCTTCGATTGGGACTCATGAGAAGAAATTGAAAGAAATATCAATCGACTCGACCATAGTGATCCTTGATAATGAGGGAACCGATGATGAAGCGGCTCATCTTTAAATAAGTAAAAGATATTAATCATCTCAACCAGATGCTCAGCCGGGTGAGCTTCAAACTTCACAACCAGAAGAGGTTGAAGGGATCTTTGTGGAAATGGTATTGGCTGAAAATGCTACATCCCATTTCTGAATCCCTGTTGTTACTTCCGGTCAAAGGAGTTCAACCCCTGAACTTTCTCCACCATCACCTTCTTATCCGATCATAACCGCATATACTTCTAAACCAGCTGATACCTCTCCACTAGACCCACCCGAACAGATGGAAAATATTCATTCTCCACGGTCACCCAACCATGGAACTTTGGGAAACACTTATCCGACATCCACTCAAAACCCTAATGGAAAACGAAGCATCATCCATACGGCTTCGAATGACTGCCATGTACTTTCTAAGACGGTAGAGCTTGCCAATTATTTGAAGTCGCTGGACAATTAAAATTGGAGAAAAATGGACTCTCTTTCCGAGTAGTGTTTGTTAAACAACAACATGCACTACTCGACTCATGTATCAATCTAATTATCTTTCATCCTTTTTCATTTGTTATATTTTGAATTAATAACCATAACTTTAATCTCCCCAAGACAACTTTCTTGCTTCTAAAGGCCTGCAAAGATTGATTTTGGATAAATAGGAACTCACTACAGAATGAGACCAACTTTTGGCTGAACAGAGTCAGCTTGCCTAGCGTCTTCTTGCTTTAGAAGCAAGAGCTGCTCAAATGGGAAACCTCGAGGCTCAATTGCAGCAATCTGAGCAAGATAGAAAGGCCCATAGATAAGAAGCTGCTTAATTATATGAAGCCCTTAAAGAGGCAAAGGCTAATTGGGCTAAAATGCATAATACTGTGACTGCTGCTACCGAGCATGAGTATGCTTTCATGGAGCAAGTCAATAACTTGGAGGCTAGCTTACACTCCAAATCCAATGAGGGAAATGCTTTCGAGGAGAAAAGAAAAAAGATGAAGGAAAGGCTCAAAAGGGTCATGGATCAAAATCAGCTTCATGCTGCAATAAATGTTAAACTTGATTCCAGGATCAACCTCTTAAAAGCTAAAATTGATATGCTCTAAGTAAAAATTGAAAAGCTCCGAGCTAAACTCCAAGACCATAAAGATTCAATCATATTTGAGAAAACATATTCCATTTATTACACAAAGAGGAATACTTTGGAAGAGGCCAATGAAGGCATTGCAAACATTGACTGCATTGCCAAAACTCAAGAACTGGAGGCAACTGCTCTCGAGAACCTCCTTGCTCGGTCCTCTGGTTTTGACTCTTTGAATACTACCTCTGATTATTCGAGAATCAAAGAGAAAACTGAAGAGGATGAAGGCCTTAAACTGGGAGCGAAAATGCCTTCTCTTGAAAATGAAGACTTTTCTTTCCTTCGGGCTCTGGCAACAAAAATGATTGATGTATATTTTTTGTTATTTTATTTTATTTTTGTAACTATGACATTCTTTATTGGGTTTGAAATTTTAATTAACCAAAGAAATTCTTTGCTTAAGTATTGTGCTAAAAATATTTTTTTTATTTAATTGACAAAGCTTCGAAAATTCTTTTCACATCCAATAGCTTTTCATTTTGGGAATTAATATTTCCAGAATCTACCCTTTGACTATGAGGGTTTTATAAGAGATTGTACTTTTGTTTATTGTGATCTTAAATAGGACTTCTCATATTTATTCCGGCACAAGCATTTGAAGTTTTAACTAACTTTCAAATAAAAAAATTAAATAAACTTATCATTCGGACAAGAAATAAGATAAAAACAAAGGACTTTGATTTATTTCGTCTACCTTTACAAGTATATTTACATAAATATTCTTTTGCTTAAGTAAATAAAATTCTCAATACATGTGGCTAACTTGTACTACGTATTTCTATAGAAATGATCATGCAGTCCTCAGTCTTGATAAGATATTAATCCCAGTTGTAACGGTCCCCAATCTTCGTAATATTTTTAGTGCTTTCATATATAATGGTACTCTCCCTAGTGTTCAGATGCTAAGTATGAGAATTTGAACCTTGGAAGTCTTCTTTTTGAAGATGATCCTTGCTTCGTAATATGTTTTATGTTGCTGCCTCATTAAAAACCTTATCAGAAAAATTCAATTGGGAGAAAAAGGGACGAAAGAAAAAAGAGTGCAATACATGTTTTTAGTAACAACAAGAATATTTAGCAATAATACCATCTGAGGTGAGTCACGTTCCAATTTCTTGGAAATTTAACTCCATCTTGATTTTCCAACTGGTATGAACCTTTATTGGTTATAGACGAAACCCGGTAAAATCCTTCCCATATTGGTCCCAGCCTCCCAGCGTTAACTTCCTGAGTACTTTGAGTTACCTTTATTATAATCAAATCCCCAAATTTCAAATATTAAAAAATTTCTTTACGGTTATAATATTTTTCCATTCTTTGATTTTGTTCCACCATCCTCACATATGCTAGATTCTAGTATTCTTCAAGCAAATCCAGATTAATCAACAATGCTTCATTATTTATCTTCTCATTTGCTTGGGAAGACCTTAGGGTTGGTTCCCCAACCTCTACCAAAATCAAAGCCTTCGAACCATATGCAAGTGAGAAGTGTATTTCATTTGTGCTCTACTGTCGTGGTTTGATATGCCCAATGCCCCATAGCTCTTCTGGCCACTTGCCTTTATCATCTTTTAACTTTTTTTTAAGGTTTTGGATTATTACCTTTTTCATTGTATCTGCCTGTCCATTAGCACTTGGATGGTATGGTGAAGATGTGATTTGTTTGATCTCCAATCCTTCCAAAAACTTTGTGACTTTGGCACCTATAAATTGTGGCCCATTTGCATAAGCAATTTCTTTTGGTATTTCAAGCCGCCAAACAGTATGATCCCATATAAAATCAATTACTTCTCGTTCTCTAATCTTTCGGTAAGAACTTGCTTCAACCCATTGAGTAAAATAGTCAGTTAAACCTAAAAGAAATTTTACCGTACCAGATCCTTGTGGTAAGGGACCGACTATGTCCATTTACCATTTCAAGAATGGCCATGGTTACATCACTGAATGCAAAAGTTCCACCGGTTGATGCACTAGATGTGGATGACGTTGACACTTGTCACATATTTGTAAAAATTTCTTCGTGTCTTGCTCCATTAGGGGCCAGTAATAACCAACTCTTATCAATTTTGAGAACTAACGAGTCTACATCGGAGTCGTTCCCACAGACTCTTTCATGAACTTCGCTCATCATGTAGCCAGCCTCCAATATCCCTAAACATCGAGCCAATGGTCCTTGGAGTGACCTCCTATACAATTAACCGTCAACAAGATGGTAAAAAGTTGCCTTAGTCCGTAGTGCGACGAGATGCTTTCGGGTCTTCAAGAAATTTTTCATGACTTAAATATTCTTTAAACTCTTTTCTCCAAGACCAAATTAAGTTGGTTGAGTTAACTTCATAATAGTCGTCCACATCCAAAACCGAATGGAGTAGTTGAACGACCGCACCGTAATCAGTTCCTTTCATTTCTATAGATGATCCCAGATTGACCAATGCATCTGCTTCCACGTTTTATGCCCTCGAAATATGTATAGTCGACTACTCCTTGAACCGAAAATACAATACTTGAAACTTATTCAAGTACTGTTACATGCGCTCATCCTTGGTGTCGAAAATTCTGTATACTTGATTCACTACCAATTGGGAGTCACATTAAATCTCGATCACCTCGGAGCCAAGTCTCCAAGCTAATTCAAGTCCTGCAACCAAAGTTGTGTACTCGGCTTCAGTGTTAGTTAATGGAACATTTTTATGAGCTATATTAAGGTTTCTCCGTATGGAGCGATTAATACTACCCCGAGATTGAACCCTTTTACATTGGAAGCTTCATCCATAAACAAGGTCCAAACACTTGATATCATTCCCGATACTAACACTGCTTTTTTAGCAGCTAAAAGCATTAATCTTGTACTAAAGTCAGCTACGAAGTCAGCCAAAACTTGTGACTTGATTGCAGTCCTAGGCTTATATTCAATGTCGAATTCACTAACTTCAACTAACCATTTAGCCAAATGACAAATCAAAATTAGGAAGGACATTTCTCAAGGGAAAGGTTGCCACAACGGCTTATAGGGTGACATTGAAAATAGGTCTAAGCTTTCAAGAGGCGACTACGAGATCTAGAGCCAACTTTTCAAGTTGCGGATAACGTATCTCTGCTCCCGATAGAGCTTTACTAATATAATAAATAGAAAATTATGTACATTCTTCTTTCCAAACCAGAATAGTGCTTACCTCTACTTTCGGGACCATAAAATAAATTAATAATTGCTCATCTTCTATCGATTCTGAAAATAATAGAGGGATAAATAAGTAAATTTTTAGATCTTTAAACGCCTACTGGAATTCCAGAGTCCACAAAAAATCGTTCTTCTTTTTTCAAAAGTGAAAAGAAGTGATGGAATTTCTCCGAAAACCTCGAGATAAACCTTCTTAGAGCTGCTAGTATACTAGTTGTGACAACCCACCCGGTCGTCTTAAGAATTAATGCCCCGATCCCCTATTAACTGCTTTCCCTAAGTTTATTTATGCTATTTTTATTTTCCGGGATGTTCGGCTTTGAGTTTCAAAGAGTTTTGGGACACTAAGTCCCTAAATGAGAGCTTAAGTGTTGGAAAGATGACTGTAGTCGGAATAGTGTGAAGACAACCTCAGAATGGAAATTCAATGATTCCATTAGCTCCGTTGGGTGATTTCGGGGTTAGGAGCATGTCCAGATTGTGTTTTGGAGGTCCGTAGCTAATTTAGGCTTGAAATGCCGAAAGTTGAATTTTTAAAGTTTCTGGTTTGATAGTGAGATTTTGATCTGAGGGTTGGAATGAAATTACAAAAGTTGGAATAGCTCTGTAGTATTTAATGTGACGTGTGTGCAAAATTTCAGGTCATTTGAATAAGGTTTGATAGACGTTTTGGTCGAAAGCGTATTTTTAGAGTTTTTGGGATTCTTAGGCTTGAATGCGATGAAAAATAGGTATTTTGATATTGTGTTGAGCGTTTTGAAGGTTGGAACAAGTTTGAATGACATTTTAGGATTGGTTGGCAGGTTTGGTTGAGGTCCCGAGGGCCTTGAGTGTCTTTTAGATGCTCAACGGATCATTTTTGGACTTGGAAAGGCATCATATTTTTATGCTGGTATGTGATGCAGACATTTCTTCATCGCGATCGAGTGGAGAGTATTGCGATCGCGAAGGCTTAGGCAAGGTTGAGGGAATTTTGCTTTTCGTGTTCGCGTGAAGAGGAATGCGAACGCGTATCTTTGGTGCAGTGTTAAATCGCGAACGCATGGGCTAGGCCGCGTTCGTGTAGAAGAAATAAGGAGGCAGTGGTTGTTAAGTGTTTCTCTACACAGTAGCGCGAAGCCAATCGCGATCACATAAGTCTGAGGGAGCTAAGCATCGCATTCATGGACGGGGTTTTGCGTTTGCATAGAGTAACCTGAGGTACGTGAATTTTTGTTCTTCGCGATCGTGATTGGTCTCCTGCGATCGTGATTAAGGAAAAAGCTGGGTAGAATATAAATTTTGAAAATAAGGGTTTAGCCATTTTTGAGAAAACTTAAGCTTGGAAGCTCGGATTTGAGCGATAATACGAGGGATTTTCAGAGATATCAATTCGGTAACGATTCCTAAATCCTTTTTGCTTGTAATCCATTAATCTAAACATGAATTAATCTTTTAATTTCATAAATTGTATGAAAATTGAGGAAAAGTTTTTAGACCAAGAAATTGAGTTTTGATTGGGGGTTTGACATCGGATTTGGATAATTTTGGTATGGTTGGACTCGTGAGAGTACGAGGTTTCTGAAAATATAAATTTTACCCGATTCTGAGACGTGGGCCTGAGAGGCTTGGTCATTATATAAAATTTCGCATATTAGCTTAGAATTTAATTGTAGAATCAGTTACTTGAAGTGATATTTACATTATACAATTGAATTGAATAGATTTGGCCCATTTGGATTCGAGTACTAATGGCAAAGACGTGGTGTCGGGTTGATTTTGAGTGGGTTCGAGGTAAGTGACTTGCCTAACCTTGTGTGGGGGACCTTCCCCTTAGGATATGATATATTTGATAATTATAATGCCTTGTACGTGAGGTGACGAGTGCGTACTTGAGCTAATTGTTGAAAATTCGGGTCTCTTTAATTATTTCAATTGAGTTCCTTTCTCCTATTTTATTCCACTTGCGTATTTAACATGTTGTTAGTTTAGAAAAGCATGTTTAGTAGACTTAATTGCCTATTTGCTTAAATTGCCTTAACTGCATTACGTGAAGCATGTTAGGCTAGAATTATCTATTTACTTAGTACAAAATTTAGCATTATTGAGTATTCTTATGTTGCTGCTGTGCGTTTTTAATTTTGGACTACGGGATGGCATCCCAGGAGATTCCCTGTATGTATTTATGATCTGGACTAAGGTGCGGGATACCAAGAGATCCTTGGCACATATATTGATGATACCGAGAGATCCTCGGGATACCAAGATATCACTAGAATATATTGAGGATACCAAGATATCCTCGAGATACCAAGAGATCCCTAGTATATTTTGAGGATATCAAGAGATCCTCGGGATGCCAAAAGATCCCCGATTATCATCCTTGATGTGAGTGGTAGTTCCTTGTGGTTTGCCTTTACCTTTGTTTCCGTTATTGTACTCTTATTATCCTGTATAGACTCTTACTGTAGATTCTCAATTGCACTGCTTATCTTATCCTGTCATTTTAATATTTATTTAATCTCACTAGGGCTCTGACCTTCCTCGTCACTACTCAATCGAGGTTAGGCTTGGCACTTACTGAGTATCGCTATAGTGTACTCATGCCTTTTCTGTGCATGTTTTTTATGTGCAGATACAGGTACCTCTCCTCGGGTTTACCATTCTTGAGGCAAGGCGATTCTGTGGGACTTTGAGGTTTATCTGCTACATCCACAGACCGAGGAGTCTCTTTCTATTCCTGCATTTAGTATTTAGCCCTTTCGGACTTTCTGTTCTTGCTAGACATTCCAGAGATTAGAACTATGTAGTGTTTTTCTCAGCTTGTGGATTCATGAGTTTCCTTATTTTGGGATAGTGTATCAGATTTTGAGAAGTTGTGTGTATATGCCGAGCGACATTTAAATATTATTTCTTTCAGTTAATTTGGCTTTTGATTATTTATTCCACAAGATTAGTTTGTTTTTCCGCGTTTGTTAGGCTGACCTAGTCGTAGAGACTAGGTGCCATCATGATAGTTCATGGAGGGTGAGCTGGAGTCGTTACAAGTTGGTATCAGAGCTCTAGGTTCATAGGAGTCATGGACCACAAGCCAGTTTATTAGAGTCTCGCTGATCAGTATGGAGACTTCTGTACTTATCTACGAGAGGCTATGTAACTGTTAGGAAAAATCCACTTCATTTGATTTACTTGTCATGCGAGATTTTTGATATCATAATTCTAAACTTCTATCTTCTATTCTCTCACAGATGGTGAGGACATGTGCTACTCGAGATGATCAGGAATCCATGCCCTCTACTGCAGCCATTATAGGCTGGAGCCGGGGTAGAGGTCGAGGACGCACACGTGGTACAGCCTGAGCACCTGAGCGAGCTGCCATCGAGGATCTACCGTCAGTGCTAGTCAGGGTCCAGGCACCTGACACACTTACTGCTACTACCACACCAGAACTTCAGGAGACTGTAGTATAGTTTATGAGCATGTACACCACTTTGGCTCAGGCAGGGTTGCTTCCCCTTGCTACAGCCATATCCCAGGCCAGGGGAGGAGCACAGACTCCCGCCGCCGCACTCCTGAGAAGCGAGTGCATTTTGATTAGGTCCTAGAGATTATTCCTGTACTGCCTGCAGTGGCAGTTCAGCCTGAGGATAGGGCAGCAGCTTCAGAGGATGAGCAACAGAGACTTGAGAGATTCAAGAAGTATGATCCTCCGGTATTCAGTAGGTTAGTATCAGAGGATGCCTTGGGATTTCTAGAGGAGTGCTACTGCATCCTCCGTACTATGGGTATATCAGGATCAAGCAAGGTTTCATTCACTACTTTCCAACTTAGAGGAGCCGCCTATGAGTGGTGGCACACCTATGAGTTAGACAGTCCGGACGAGGCTGCTTCGCTGACTTGGACTCAGTTTTCAGACCTATTTTTGAGAGAGTTTGTTCCTTAGAGCCGCAGAGATACATATTGCGCTATTTGAGTATTTGCGCCAGGGTGCTATGACTGTCTCAGTGTATGATGTCCGTTATACCGGCTTGGGCAGGCAGGCATCGACCTTGTTTGTCACTGAGATGCATCGGTTACATTCGATCGACGATCCACTTATTCTTATGTTTCTTATTATTTTTCTCCGCATGTGGGTGTATCTCGAGATTCTTTGAGTTCCCCTATTGATGTTTCTACTTTCATGGGAGATTTTCTTATTGTGGACCGCGTTTATTGGTCGTGTTTGGTTGCTCTTAGTGGTTTTAAGACTAGAGCCAATGTATTGTTGCTCAGCATAGTAGACTTTGATATTATTGAGATGACTCGACCCATCGTCTCATGAGTTACCACTCTGTTTCTCCCATTTTATACTTCATCATGTTTCATTATCAATATTTGGTGTGTTCGAGTTGATTTGGATTGGTTTTGATAGAAAATGAGACACTTAGTCTCTTTAAGGAAGGTTTGGTTTGGAAAAGTCAACCGGACGTTGACTTATGAGTTAGAGGACTCGTATGTGATTTTCGGTGATTCGGTTAGCTTCGGGGGATGATTTGTGACTTAGGAGCGTTTATTGGTCGTGTTTGGTTGCTCTTAGTGGTTTTGAGACTAGAGCCAATGTATTGTTGCTCAGCATAGTAGACTTTGATATTATTGAGACGACTCGACCCGTCGTCTCATGAGTTACCACTCTGTTTCTCCCATTTTATACTTCTTCATGTTTCATTATCAATATTTGGTGTGTTCGAGTTGATTTGGTAGAAAATGAGACACTTAGTCTCTTTAAGGAAGGTTTGGTTTGGAAAAGTCAACCGGACGTTGACTCATGAGTTAGAGGACTCGTATGTGATTTTCGGTGATTCAGTTAGCTTCGGGGGATGATTTTTGACTTAGGAGCGTGATCAGAATTTATTTTGGAAGTCCGGTGTAGAATTAGGCTTGAATTGGCGAAATTAGTATTTTGGCGAATTTCGATAGATGGGTGAGATTTTGATCCGAGGGTTAGAATGGAATTCTGAGAGTTGTTGTAGCTGCGTTAGGTGATTTGGGATGTATGTGCAAAATTTCAGATAATTCGGAGGTGATTTGGTTGGATTTTTGATCGAATGCGAGTTTCGGAAGAATTTGAAGAACTTAGGCTTGGATTTGATGTAATTTGATGGTTTTAGTGTTAATCGTGGTGTTTTTATGATTGGAACAAGTTTGAATAAGGTATTGTATCATGTTTGTATTTTGAGTTGAGGTCCCAGGGGCCTCGGGGTGAGATCGGATGGTTAAACGGAGAGTTTTTGGATTTTTGCAAGGAAATGAACTGCTGGTATCTGGTATTTTCGCACCGGTGGTTATGGGACAGCAGGTGCGGTCTCGCAGGAGCGATGGTGAAGCAAAAACCTGGGAAGTTGCCTATTTCTGCAGAAGCGGTTGGTGGACATATGCGGGAAAATGGCCGCAGAAGCGGTCCTGGCCATATTTTGAGTTTTCGCAGAAGCGGAAGAGAAGTCACTTAAGAGGTCCCGCATAAGCGGTAATGTGACCGCAAAAGAGAAAATGCTGGACAGATTTAAGATTAATTCCTCCGTGAGCTTGGGATATTTTCCACCATTGTTGAACATCTTGAGAGCTTTTTGTGAGCAATTGAAGAAGGTTTCGACTGGAGTTTATCGGAGGTAATATTTTTGAGTTAAAAACATGATTATTATGTGAAATTAACCTAGAAATTCATGGAATTAAGCCTAAACTTGATGAACTAGGGCTTGAAATTTTGAGATTTAAATTTGGGATTTGAGGGAGCATTTGAGCACGTATTTTGGTAAATTTGATATGTATAGACTCGTGGCGAGATGAGGAATCCATTGATGTGAACTTTCTGATTTTTTTAGAAGTGGGCCCGGGGCTCGGGTTTTGCTAGTTTCGAGATTTTTTCTATTTTTCGATTGGGTAGTGTCCCATTTGCTTATTTTGATATATTCACTCTGATTTTGGATAGATTCCACGCGCGTGGAGGCCGGTTTGAAAGGCAAAGGCTTCGCGGGCTAGAGATTTCACTGGTTCGAGGTGAGTAATGATTGTAAATGATAGTCTGAGGGTTTGAAACCTCGGATTTTCACATCATAGTGCTGTATTGAGGTGACTTGCATGCCGGATATCGAGCGTGGGGTAGAGCACCGTTGGGGATTGTGACTTGGTCCGTCCCGATTGATGAAATTACTACGTACTTGACTGAAACTACTTGTTATCATCATAAATTGGGCTAATTTCCATGTTTTGGCTTCGTGCCAACTATGTGAATCCTTCAGGGATGGATATCACCGTTTTTGCATCACTTTTGCATATTATTTGATCTCGGTCCAAGGTTTTAAATACTGTTTCGCAAACTCAACCATCTTTACAAGATTTGAAAACTTAAACTATATTTTATTGATGTTTAGAGTTGAGAACAATCATTTTAACATTGCCCAAGTAGCCTATGTGCATTTCTGTACTTAGCATGGATCGGGCTGCACGCCGCAACGGAGTTATATGGATATTGAGGCCGAGGGCCTAGTTGATGCCACGAGATGACTTGATATTGCGCTTGGGCTGTAGAAGCCCCTCCGGAGTCTGTACACACCCCCAGTGAGCGTTATCGACGTTAAATGGATCGGGCTGCACGCCGCAGCGGGTACCGAAGCATACCGTCATATGCATTGCATTGACTCATGCATTTGTACCTATTTGTATTATCTATCATGACATTTCATCACTCTCATTTCATTGGCTTCCATGCTACTTCTTACACTGCTTACCTGATACCCTGATGTTATTTGTTAATGGAGTGCTGTCCCCGAGGGGCTGACTTATATGCTGACTTGCACTATCTGTTCCGCATTCATTTGCTTAGCTGTTGGAAATATATATTTTCGAAAGAGGTTTTAAACTGAGCCCAGATATTTTCTAAAGCTTACACTGTTTCACTGTTTTTCTCAAAGAGTTACACTGTTATATATAGCATGATGGCTTGCTTTGCGTGGTTTCTTGCTGCTCAATTATTATTTACCTTTATTACTTACTGAGTTGGAGTACTCACTTTACTCCCTGCACCTCACGTGCAGATGCAGGTATTGGTTTACCTGGTAGCGGGTTTAGCTGGTTGAGGATTTTCCTACCGTAGCTGAGCAAGGTGACCGCCAGCGTTCGCGGCACCAGATTTCTTCTTTTGATTCTAAATTTTAAATCCATGTATTACAGATCTTGTAGTTGAATAAAAAAAAATCCTTCTAGAAGCTCGTGACTTGTGACACCCCGGTCAGGCTGTGTCGGGATGGTTCCCTATTTTGTCATTTTTCTTCCGCACATATGATAATTTTATTAATATTTTAGACTTATTTCATGCTAAGTAAGTATTAAAGAGGTATTGATTGTTCTGTTGTGGATGGCCTTGTCTTCACGAGAGGCGTCATCACGATCGTGTTTGGGAATTGGGTCGTGACATGTTGTTATCAAAGCCTAGGTTACTAGGTCTCATGAGTCATGAGCAGGTTTAGTAGAGTCTCGCGGATCGGTACAGAGACGTTTGTATTTATCCTCGAGAGGCTGTGGAACCCTTAGGAAAAACTTCACATTCTTGAATTCTTATCGTGCGTCCTTGATTCAGCTTGAAAAGAAACTCTTGAAATTCCTCCCAAGAGATTGTATGTGCACGCAAGCGATCAGTATTATATGTGCCTTGATGGTTTGTGATTTCCCGATCAAGGGGCGAGAGGTAATCTCCGTGAGTCTATGTTGGGCCAGTCTGGAGGACTTGAGGCCGGATATTTGCCTATGGCTTGGGCACTGAGGTGCTGATTGTGTGAGCAAGTGTTTTGAACTTATATGTTCGGTATTGTCCCTTTTAGCTAGAATGGCGGTTTGGTATTTATGTGATGAGTATGTTAGTACTACGAGATGTATTTATATGACTTGGTAGTGACGAAGAAGTCTGCTGGATAATAGATGAACGGTTATGTGATTTGATTCCTATTGTGATTTGATGTGTAGCCCGAATATAGGCATGTGAAGAATATTTTCGTGTCTCCTAGTTGGGGAGTGAAGTGCATTACATGTGGCGGAATGATTTCAGACCCAGGAAGACTAAATGACTATGTAATGTGTATAACGGTGGAAGGTATGCTGAAATACTAAATTGAGGCGAAACAAGTGGGATATCTCCTGCGAAGTGTTCTTAAGTGGTATGATCCTTATGTGTATGATAGAAGATCTCATGTGTAATTGAAGGGTACGTGTTGAATTTTGAAAATTCAGTCGCTTAAGAGAGTGGATTCAACTGATGTGGAGATGGATGCGAGATGTGTAGAGGATTACAGTACTAGATGATCTGTGTTTTCACGAACTTGTAGATGAATTGAGTTTAATATCACTATGATATTGTGGCATCACTAGAGTAAAAGTATTATGGGTTATTGAGTGTGTCCTGATATATGGCTTCGAGCCAAGTTGGGGAGGTTGCTGTTGATTAGCTGATTGCACGAGCATGTGCTATGTTGGCTTCAGTTGGAGCGTGCGGGTGAGCCAGCTATGGCTAGAGTAAAAGAAATTTTTTGACAAAGGATATATTATGTTCCATAGGGTATGAGAATCACGGAATGTCTAGAGTTGTTAGTTAAGAATGCTCGGTGCATAGTGCAGGAAGTTGCTTGGTTGTATGGGGATGAGGATATCATTTTGCGGTATCGAAGTGCCAATAAGTCACGAGTGCTTCTGTTCGTTAAGTCAGGTAATTTGCAGTTTGAATAAGAGTGAATGACTCTCGAGAATGGTTTTATTGTGTTCAAGATTCTACATGTAACAACCAGGTGTCTTAAGGTTGTGTATGTGGTATTTTATGCTAATTATGGGATTCCAAGCATCAGTATCCGGAAAGTAAAGGTAACGAATTCAGATTCATAGGAGGTCCTTCAGAATAAAGTATTCTGGAATATGGTACTTCTGAGAACATTTAAGAGAGTGTTCAGTGGCATATGGGTCTTAGGCAGTGTGGTTTTATGCTTGGGTCTCGTGTGGTGAGCCTGGGTAGAGGCATTGTGTTGCTACAGCAAGAGGGGATATCAAGTTGAAAATGAATCAGAAGGAAATCTAGATAAATAAAGTAGTTTGTTGGTGGACCAAATCGGTATGGTAAGGATATGATTAATTCTTCGTATGTGTTCAAGGTAATGAGCCTTTACAAGTATTGTGCAACAAAGCTTTTGAGTCTTGACAGCTTGCTTAGCTTGGTTTGGATAGAAGGATTCAGTCCTGGCAGTTTAGCTTGTGCAAATGGAATTGGGAGAGAGTCCTCGTTGGGTTTTACCATGGTTAGAGATGTATATATCTTTCTATGGGCATACGAAGCATGAGATGTGTAATGGTTTTCCTCCAAGTGGGATCAATGGAAGTTCTAGGCTAGATGAATTACAATTCAGTTCTGAAAAGAAGTTCATAAAATTCTTAGTCAACGGGTAGCCTCAGGTAATAAAGAAAATGGTACTGCTAATCGGAAGTGATTTAATGAGAGTAAATGTCTCAAAAAAGGGTAATGTGATCAGACTAATGATACTACATTAGTATCGCGGTGCTTTCTTGCTAGATCGACTGCTGATGTCTGAGTTTGTTTGATGGCACACGGGAATTTTAGAATATCTTTCATGGAATGATTGGGTACTCGAGGTGTAATATGTATTCATACTGTGGAATTTGGGATCAGGTATAGTGATTTGTGTACTATATGGAGTTGGAGACTGGGAGTTCTCAGGTGCAGACTATGCAGTGGTTGTGGATCGTGTGTATTGGCACCGTTAGCGGCTATTGGGATTTGGAGGCCCGAGTGGATCTTTCTTTTCTTGGTATATTAGATTTTGGATATGATATTGGGGTATAGACCGGTTGTCTCAGTGTTGGGTTGTTCTAAACTATTGTGCTATGGGCTATGTCGGAAAATGCACAGGTTGTGTGGCGAGGTGAATCGGATTATGTTCTAGCAGAGTGGTTTTTATTCCAAAGACCAGCGGACGGCTGGGAAGGATTACTTTTCTTAATTGGGCCTTTGTTATGGATGTCAGTGTAGAGGTTTCCACCATTGATTCAGTTCCGGTATTGAGGGACTTTTTCGGATGTGTTTCTTGTGGCCGGGCATGTCCCCGGGCAAGATTGTGGATTTCGGTATTTATTTGGTGTCGGGCACCGTATCGTACGACTCTAGCAGGAGTTATAGTAGTGGAAGGAACAGCTTCAAGGTTCTTGGTATTAAGTTCGTTGGCAGGACGATGTGGCTACGCATTTAGCTTGAGTTAGCTTAGTTGGCCCCGAGTTGTATTGTTGAGGGATAGGTTGATTCGATCATTATTCAACTTGCTAGTGATCTAGGAAGATTTATGAGTTGCTTTTTTGTGTTGTGAGACGTTATGATTTGTTGGATATGGGCACACGTGGTGCGGTTCTATTGAGGATTTATAGAGAAATTCGAGCGGGAAGAGTAATTGAGTGTTGCTCGATAAATGGAGTATTGGTTATGACCTATCGAGTTGCGTGTCGTATGCTATTTGTTTCACCGTGGGTGTAATGAATTTCTTTGGTTTCAGACATCAAATTGTGCGTAGCTGTCGATTTTGAGCATAGCAACTTGAGGTGTTTCAGGTGTAATAGTGTTTGGATAGGATCGTGCATTATAGCGAGGCTACATGGAGATATGACCTTTCGAGGTTGATTCAAGTATTCTGTTTCTTTTATGTGAGACGGGGTCTCAGCCTTGTGTTGTGATGGTACTGACGAGCTTGAGGTACAGCTCTTTCGTTTGAGTCATTTTTCATGATTTGAGTATGTTCAGACCGTTTCTTATTGGTGAGTGTATTATGCAAGTTGTGGCGAAGGCCTGTATTGAGGTTCCATATCACCATAATGGTGTGTTGGATTTGAGGTGATCGTTAGGGTCATTAATGAATATGAACGGATTTTATTTCAGCTTGTTAGACGGATGATATCGAGGTTCGGCTCGGAAATCCGTTGTGGTATTAGTCAAAAGGAAAGTGGCTTCATGAATGGTTGATCTAAGAAATGGTTATAGTTTGCTACGTGTTTCATTTATCGTTGGCAGTATATGAAAGTGTTGGAACGAGACTTTAGCTAAATAAGAGGTTTTCTATCGGTATTAGGTTGTTGTGGGTAACTACTGTGAATAGAAGTTATCGTTTCGAGTGCTTGGGTTATGTGGTATATCATATAGTTTCACCTGAAGTTGCAAGTGTGGGTTATTACAGCTGGTTCGGGACTATTCAAAGTATAGGTGTGAGGTTTTGATCGTGTTGATGGATTCAGAAGTGAAAATGTAGTTATATGATTTATGGGCTAGACTGGATTGGGTAATTTCAGCTATGATGTATTATCAGACCTATATGAGATAGGGTGATGTGGAATCGCCCCCGGGTATATGCTTGGTAAGGTTATTCAGTTGTTGGTTGGCTTCTAGGACAACTTTGGGTACGCTCAAGGACGAGCATTGGTTTAAGTTGGGGAGGATGTGACGACCGGACCCGTCGTCTCATGAGTTACCACTCCGTTTCCCCCATTTTATGCTTCTTCATGTTTCATTATCAGTATTTGGTGTGTTAGAGTTGATTTGGATTGGTTTTGGTAGAAAATGAGACACTTAGTCTCTTTAAGGAAGGTTTGGTTTGGAAAAGTCAACCGGACGTTGACTTATGAGTTAGAGGGCTCGGATGTGATTTTCGGTGATTTGGTTAGCTTTGGGGGATGATTTGTGACTTAGGAGCATGATTGGAATTTATTTTGGAAGTCCAGTGTAGAATTAGGCTTGAATTGGCGAAATTAGTATTTTGGCGAATTCCGGTTGATGGGGGAGAGTTTGATCCAAGGGTCGGAATAGAATTCCGAGAGTTGTTGTAGCTCTGTTAGGTGATTTGGGATGTGTGTGCAAAATGTTAGATGATTCGGAGGTGATTTGGTTGGGTTTTTTATCGAATGCGAGTTTAGGAAGAATTTGAAGAACTTAGGCTTGGATTTGAAGTAATTTGATGGTTTTAGTGTTAATCGTGGTGTTTTTATGATTGGAACAAGTTTGAATAAGGTATTGGATCATGTTTGTGTTTTGAGTTGAGGTCCCGAGGGCCTCGGGGTAAGATCGGATGTTTAAACGGAGAGTATTTGGATTTTTGCAAGGAAATGAACTGCTGGTATCTGGTATTTTCGCACCTATGGTTATGGGACCGCATGTGCGGTCTAGCAGGAGTGATGGTGAAGCCGCTGAAGCGTAAACCTGGGAAGTTTCCTATTTTCGCAGAAGCGGTTGGTGGACCGCATCTGCGAAGCCGCAGATGCGGGAAAATGGCCACAGAAGCGGTCCTGGCCATATTTTGAGTTTCCGCAGAAGCGGAAGAGAAGTCGCTTAAGCGGTCCCGCATAAGCGGTCATGGGACCGCAAAAGCGAAAATGCTGGATAGATTTAAGATTAATTCCTCCGCGAGCTTGGGATATTTTCCACCATTTTTGAACATCTTGAGAGCTTTTTGGGACCAATTGAAGAGGGTTTCGACTGGAGTTTATCGGAGGTAAGATTTTCGAGTTAAAAACATGATTATTATGTGAAATTATCCTAGAAATTCATGGAATTAAGACTAAAATTGATGAACTAGGGCTTGGGCTTTTGAGATTTAAATTTGGGATTTGAGGGAGCATTTGAGCTCGGATTTCGGAAAATTTGATATGTATAAACTCGTGGGAGATGAGGAATTCATTGATGTGAATTTTTTGATTTTTCGAGAAGTGGGCCCGGGGCTCGGGTTTTGCTAGTTTGAGATTTTTGCTATTTTTCGATTGTTTTTAATTGGGTAGTATCCCATTTGCATATTGTGATGTATTCGCTCTGATTTTGGATAGATTCGACGCGCGTGGAGGCCGGTTTGAGGGGCAAAGGCGTCGCGGGCTAGAGATTTCACCGGTTCGAGGTGAGGGTTTGAATCCTCGGATTTGCACATCATAGTGTTGTATTGAGGTGACTTGCATGCCGGATAACGAGCATGGGGTAGAGTACCGTTGGGAATTGTGACTTGGTCCGTCCCGATTGATGAAATTACTACGTACTTGACTGAAACTACTTGTTATCATCATAAATTGGGCCGATTGCCATGTTTGGGCTTCGTGCCAACTATGTGAATCCTTCAGGGATGGATATCACCGGTTTTGCACCACTTTTGCATATTATTTTATCTCGGTCCAAGGTTTTAAATATTATTTCGCAAACTCAACCATATTTACAAGATTTGAAAACTTAAACTATATTTTATTGACGTTTTGTGCTGAGAACTATCATTTTAACATTGCCTAAGTGGCATGTGTGCAGTTCTTGACTGAGCATGGATCGGGTTGCACGCCGCAGCGGTGTTATATGGATATTGAGGCCGAGGGCTTGGTTGATGCCACGAGATGGTTTGATATTGCGCTTGGGCTGTAGGAGCCCCTCCGGAGTCTGTACACAACCCCAATGAGCGTCGTTGACATTAAATGGATCGGGCTGCACGCCGCAGTGGGTACCGAAGCGTACCATCATATGCATTGCATTGCACTCATGCAGTTGTTCCTATTTGTATTATCTGTCATGACATTTAAGCACTCTCATTTCATTGGCTTCTATGCTACTTCTTGCACTGCTTACCTAATACCCTGGTGTTATTTGTTAAAAGAGTGTTGTGCCCGAAGGGCTGACTTATGTGCTGACTTGCACTATTTGTTCGCATTCATTTGCTTAACTGTTGAAAAATGATATTTGCGAAAGAGGTTTTAAACTGAGCCCAGATATTTTCTAAAGCTTACACTATTTCATTGTTTTTCTCAAAGGGTTACACTGTTCTATATAGCATGATGGCTTGCTTTGCATGGTTTCTTGATGCTCAATTATTATTTAACTTTAGTACTTACCGAGTTGGAGTACTCACTTTACTCCCTTCACCTCGCGTACAGATGCAGGTATTGGTTTACCCGGTAGCAGGTTGAGTTGGCTGAGGATTTTGCTATCGTAGCTGAGCAAGGTGACTGCCAGCGTTCGCGGCACCAGATTTATTCTTTTGATTCTAAATTTTAAATCCATGTATTACAGATCTTGTAGTTGAATAAAAAAAATCCTTCTAGAAGCTCGTGACTTGTGACACCCCGGTCAGGCTGTGTCGGGATGGTTCCCTGTTTTGTCATTTTTCTTCCGCACATATGATAATTTTATTAATATTTTAGACTTATTTCATCCTAAGCAAGTATTAAAGAGGTATTGATTGTTCTGTTGGCTGGCCTTGTCTTCACGAGAGGCGCTATCACGACCGTGTTTAGGAATTGGGTCGTGACAAGTTGGTATCAAAGCCTAGGTTACTAGGTCTCACGAGTCATGAGCAGGTTTAGTAGAGTCTCGCGGATCGGTACTGAGACGTCTGTATTTATCCTCGAGAGGCTGCGGAACCCTTAGGAAAAACTTCACATTCTTGAATTCTTATTGTATGTCCTTGATTCAACTTGAAAAGAAACTCTTGAAATTCCTCCCACGCAATTGTATGCGCACGCGAGTGCTCAGTATTATATGTGCCTTGATGGTTTGTGATTCCCCGATCAAGGGGCGAGAGGTAATCTCCGTGAGTCAATGTTGGGCCAGTTTGGAGGACTTGAGGCCGGATCTTTGCCTATGGCTTGAGCACTGAGGTGCTTATTGTGTGAGCAAGTGTTTTGAACTTATATGTTCGGTATTGTCCCTATTAGCCGGAATGGCGGAATGGTGGACCCGAAGAAGGTAGAGGCAGTGTAGAGTTGGCCCAGACCATCCTCAGCTGCATAGATCCGCAGTTTTTTGGTTTGGCGGGTTACTACCATCGTTTTGTGGGGTTTTCATCGATTGTAGCCCCTATGACTAGACTGACCTAGAAGGGTGCTCCATTCCAGTGGACGTAGGAGTGTGAGGTGAGCTTTTAGAAGCTCAAGACAACTTTGAGTACGACCCTAGTTTTGATATTATCTATAGGTTCGGGGTCTTATACGGTATATTGTGATGCCTCGGGGGTTGGCCTCAGAACGGTGTTGAAGCAGGACAGTAGGGTGATTGCCTACTGATAACTAGGGATGTTGATGCATTTTATACTCCTTCTTGCTTATGTTTTGATTAGAAATTTGTACAAAATAGTCCCAAAGGCTCATAAGTTGTGCTTGATTGCAGGTTTGATCAACAAAGTGACAAGATGTCAAAGATCAGCTCAAAAAAGAGTGAAACTTAAACAAGTACCAAGCAAATCAAAGCTCAAACTAAACTGGCCCAATGCAAATAGAACACCATTCTGTGCGGTCCGCACAAGTAAGATTCAGAGAAGATGATTTCCAGGAAATGCGGCCGCATGAGATTTAATGTGGTCCGCATTGGAGTCACTACAGCCGCACTCGATTCAATGCATTCCGCAGAACCAAAGATCAAAGAGATGCCAGTTTTGGAGATTGAAGCCAATGCAGTCCGTGCTCCATTTCATGCGGACTGCAGTAGAAGCCACCACGGCTGCACTCAATTCTGTGCGGTCTGTATTGCCTGAGTTTAGAGATCTGGAATTTTATGTCAAGAGCCCTAGTGCGGCCGCACGTGATTTTGTGCAGTCCGCACTAACCCCGAGGGTTATTTTGGTCTAGATTTTTCAGCTTAGTATAAATAGATTCTTTTTCATTTTTAGGTCAAGCAAACAGTAAGCACTGAAGGCTGCGCTCGTGGGTTCGAATATTTTAGTTGTTTTGAGTAATTTTAGCTGTGTTTCAACATTGAATCTTCAACTTTAATTTAGCAATTAATTAATATGAGTTTTTCTTTGTTTTCTTCTCCAATTATGAGTAGCTATACCCATAAGCTAAGGTTGTTTCTCAATGCTAGTGTGGGTAGTTGATGAGTTTTGTGTTTTAGGGTTTGACTGACTATGGGTGTCTGGTATTTGGACTAATTTCATGTTTAATTGTTGAATTAGTGGTTGCAAACGCTAGTTTGTGTTTAGTTGATTTTGGTTGAAATTGGTAAAACAAGGAATTGGGGCGTACTCAAGAGATTGATAACCCCAATTAAAGGGTTAAATCTAGAAAAATTAATACCCTACTTGAACCTTGATTGCTTGTGCAAATTTTCATACCTAATTGGTCTTGAGAAAGTCAATTTGGGAAAAATCCCCAAATATGTGAATCATGCCTTAAACTTAAATATCCGTTAATTGACCACCTAGGCGAAAGTCACTACCCTAGTGCCTTTTAACCATTTGAACAACCAATAATATTTTACTTTTAGTTTATTCTACTTTTGATTTAGCATATTGTAGTTGAGAAAATTCGAAGTAAAACAAAAATCCCAAAAATGTTTAGAAGTGCAATTTGGAACACATACACGGCTCTAAATTTGATAGATACCCGACTCCAACTTCTAGCTCTACGTGTAAATCGATCCCGACCCTAAATCGGTTAAAAGCTGCTTCGACCCTCTCTCGCTACAAAATAGTAGTGCAGGGTAGGCCTCGATCACTTTTTGGCACCGTTGCCGAGGAGCTAACGGTTTTGGCTATCTATCTAAAAAGTTTTGTGTTTTGTTCTTCTTTCCTTCTTTGTTACTAATTTGTGTGTGTCAAAACTTCAGGTACAAAATGGCATTAAATGCTAATGATTCTCTTGGAAGCGTGATTACGCGGGAGGAGGTTGATGATAATGGAGAGGATGAGGTGCCTCTTGTACCTCCAGGACAACGAAGAGGCCACCAGGACAATGTTAATAAGCATATTCCAGACCCTCCTCCGCCACCTCCAAGAGCGGTTCCTTGAGTGCTTCCAAACCAAGGCTATGCAAGTGCTATTGTCCCACCCCGAATCAGGGCGGGCAATTTCAAAATTACTAATGTGATGCTGACATTATTTGAGCAGCGTGGGTACTTCACGGGTGCTGCCACTCAAAATGATTACAAATATCTCAAGGGGTTCATGAATACCTGTTGAGGGAGCAAGCAAACTAATATGTCCGAGGATGCACTCCGGTTGAGACTATACCCATTTTCATTTAGAGGGAAAGCTTTAGATTGGCTTTAGCGACTTCCCAACCATTCCATCACTACTTGGGATGAGTTGGCGTACAAGTTCATTGCAAATTTCTTTTCACCGGGACATATGGCAGCATTACGGGATGAGATCTTAGCTTTCAAGAAGGATCCCATCGAACCATTGCATGATATTTGGGAGAGATATAGAACTATGGTGAAGGAATGCCCTAACAATGATATGACGGAGAATATGTTGCAACAAACTTTCTACCTGGGCATAAATACAACAAATCAATGCATAGTGAATCAACTTGTTGGGGGTAATTTCATGAAATTGACATATGATGAAGCTTGTGCCATTCTTGACGAGATGGCTGACACATCATCCGCTTGGATAAGTAGAGCCAATGTGCCCTAGGGTGACCCCACAGTAACACATTTGCACAAAGAATTACATGATCATAGGCAGGCGATAGCTGAGTTGACAACAACTATGAACCAACTAGCAAAGGCACAGTTGCAACAAGTCCAAAATCCTCGCCAAGTGAATGACATGGAGGGTGTTAACATGCCAGTGAACCAAAGAAGAAAAAGAGGTCAAAAGAACCAAGGGAATTCAGATCAATTTGACAATGGTGGTAGTGGATTTCAAGATGATGGATATGATGGTCAAAATGAAAAGGTACAATATGTGAATAATTATCAAGGCCAAAGAGGCAATTCTTCCAACCAACAGCAACAATGGAGATCCCAAGGTAATTGGGGCAATCAACAACAAGGAAAAAATAATTGGAACAATCACCAACAAGGGAACAACAATGGGGAAACAATAATCAAAATTCAAATTGAGGCAATCAAAACAACAATCGGAGCAATCAAGGAAACCGGGGCAACAACAACAACTAGGGTGGATGGAACAACAACCAGGGTAATCAGGGGCAAGGTTTTCAAAGGCCCCCAATGTACCAACAGTCGAGCAATCCACCACCTTTTCCATCCCAGGGTCCTAGTTCTTCTAGCAATGATATGGGTAGAATTGAAATGATGTTCGAACAAATGATAAAGAAGAATGCGGATTCAGATGTTCAGTTATCTTCTCACAATACCTCAATTAGAAATTTGGAGGTACAACTAGGCCAAATATCTCAGTCTTTGAATACACGCCCTAAGGCGCTCTACCAAGTGATACGGAAGTGAACCCGAAGGGTGGGAACAATCATGTTATGGCAGTAACCACTAGGAGTAGATGAGGCGATGATGTGAATGCCTCCAAAGAAAAGCAAATTTTGGGTGATGAAGTTGAGTTGAAAGAAGATGAAGTTCCTTTGGTGGTTGATGAAAATGTGAATAAAGAAGTGAGGATTGATATTCAATATGCCTAGGTGGAAACTTAAAATGACGTGAACCAGTCTAGGGAACACGTAATAGACATGCCGGAGCCGGTTATCCCAAAAGCCAAGGCACCCTTGCCTAGACCACCTCCACCTATCCTCAAAGGCTAGCCAAGAAGAAAAATAAGAATCGGTTCAACAAGTTCATTAACATGATGAAGAGCTTATCCATTAATGTTCCTTTGGTGGAGGCTTTGGAGAAAATTCCTGGCAACACCAAATTCATGAAAGATTTGGTGACGAAGAAATGATCTATCGACTGTGAAACTATCAAGATGACCCACCAAGTTAGTGCTATAGTATATTCAATGGCTCCAAAGTTGGAGGATCCCAGTGATTTCACTATCCCTTGCACTATTAGAAGTGCAAATTTTGCTAAAGCTTTATGTGATTTAGGGGCAAGCATCAACTTGATGCCCTACTCAGTTTTCAATACTTTTAGTATTGGGCCACCGAGGCCAACTTACATGAGATTGCAAATGGCGGATGGATCAATGAAGCAACCATTGGGTATTGTTGATGATGTGTTTGTCCATATGGACAAATTTCTCTTGCCAGCTAATTTTGTGATCTTGGATTGTGAGGTAGACTATGAAGTCCCGATCATATTGGGGAGACCTTTCCTTGCTACGGGGAAGGATTTAGTTGATGTGGAAGTGGGGGAACTCACTTTTCAGGTGGATGGTGAAAAGCTTTTCTTTCATGTGTGCAAGTCAATAAAGCAACCCAATTGTACCGAAGTGTGCTCATTTGTGGATCTTGTCACGGCTGTGATAATTGATGATACTAGTGCATGATAAATGTGGAAGATCCTCTGGAGACCGTGTTGTTAAATCTTGATGTCGATGATCATGAGGGCCGAGTGGAGTGCGTGAATACTTTACATGGAATGGGCTCTTATTCTTATGAGCCTAGGAAACTCTGCTTGGACCTTGAAAATAGAAAGACTCCTCTAAAAAGCCTTCAATTGAGGAACCTCCAGTGTTGAAGCCATTGCTTCCACACCTCAGGTATGAATTCTTAGGCCCTAGTTCAACTCTACCAGTTATTCTTTCCTCTTGTCTTACTATCATACAGGTATATTCCACGTTGGCGGTGCTCAAAAAGCGGAAAAAGGCAATTGGATGGACTTTAGCTGATATTCGGGGAATAAGCCCTGCATTTTGTATGCACAATATTATTCTAGAAGATGATACAAAACCCTCTTTTGAACATAAAAAAAGGTTGAACGAGGCAATACAAGAAGTTGTGAAAAAGGAGGTGATAAAGTTGTTGGATGTCAGGGTTGCGTACCCTATTTCTGATAGCTCGTGGACTTCACCGGTACAATGTGTGACGAAGAATGGTGGTATGACTGTGGTGACCAATGATAACAATTAACTAATTCCTACCCTAACAGTTACCGAATAGAGGGTATGGATAGTCTACCACAAGCTGAACAAGGTGACCCGCAAGGATCACTACCCATTGCCTTTCCTTGACCAGATGCTTGATTATCTTGCCGGGCGTGCCTTCTACTATTTCTTGGACGGATATTTTGGGTACAACCAAATCTTAATTGCTCCGAAGGATTAGGAGAAGACCACATTTACTTGTCCATATAGCACCTTTGCTTTTTCTCGGATGCCTTTCAGGTTGTGTAATGCCCCAGTGACAGTCCAACGATGTATGATGGCCATTTTCTCGATATGGTGGAAAATATTTTGGTCATGGACGATTTTAGAGTGGTGGGTGATTCATATGATGAATGCTTGAAAAATCTGGATAGAGTGTTGGTCCATTGTGAAGACACCAGTCTTATACTCAATTGGGAAAAATGCCACTTCATGGTTGAGGAGGGTATAGTGTTGGGTCATAAAATTTCAAAGCATGGCATAGAAGTTGACAATGCCAAAATAGAGGTGATTTCAAGGCTTCCTCCCCCCACTTCTGTCAAGGGGTTTGGAGTTTTCTTGGGCACACGGGGTTATAACAGAGGTTTATAAAAGATTTTTCAAAGGTGGTAAATACTTTGTGCAAGCTACTAGAAAAAGATGCCAAGTTTGTGTTCGATAAGGGATGTATGCAAGCATTTGAACTTGTCAAGCTTAAGTGGACCACCAACCCTATCATTACCGCACCAAGTTAGAGTTCGCCTTTCGAGCTCATGTGCGACGCAAGTGATGTTGCAGTTGGGGCAGTTTTGGGTCAAAAAGTTAACAAAATATTTCATCCGGTGTACTACGCAAGCAAGACCATGAATGAGGCTCAAAGGAACTACACGCTAACTAAGAAAAAGTTGTTGGCTATAATGTTTGCAATCGAAAAGTTTCGGCCGTATCTTATGGGATCCAAGATCATAGTGCACACCGATCATGCATCCCTTAGGTACTTGATGGCAAATAAAGACTCCAAATCTAGGTTGATGTGATGGGTCTTGTTACTTCAAGAGTTTAATTTAGAAATTATGGACCGGAAGGGTAGTGAAAACCAAGTGGCGGATCACTTGTCCCACTTGGAGGAGGAAGGAAGGCCATGTGATGACTTAGAGATCAATGATGCATTTCCAGATAAGCAACTACTTTCTATGTCAATCAATGATATGTCGTGGTTTGCGGATGTTTCTAATTACCTTATGACTGGCATTATCCCGTGTGCGCTCTATTCTAACAAAATGAAGAAGCTCAAACAGTATAGTTTGGATTTCTATTGGGATGAGCCGTATTTGTTCAAGATTTGCACGGATGGTGTGATCCGAAGATGTGTCCCCGAGGAAGAGCAATTGAGTATCTTGGAGGCTTGTCATTCCTATCCCTATGGTTTCCATCATGGTGGGGCAAGGACTGCTTCCAAAGTTCTTAGTTGTGGGTTTTATTGGCTAACTTTGTACAAAGATGCAAGTGATCTTGTGAACAGGTGTGACGAATGTCAAAGAGCGGGTGGAATTTTGAAGAAAGATGAGATGCCTCTTAATACCATTCTTGAGGCTAATATTTTTGATGTATGGGGCATTGACTAATGGGCGCGTTCGTTAGCTCGTGTGGAAACACCTACATTCTAGTAGCGGTTGACTATGTTTCAAAATGGGTCAAGGCCTTGGCTTTGACCAACAATGAAGCTAGGAGCATGGTTGCGTTTCTCAAAAAGAGCATTTTTACAAGGTTTGTCACTCCTCCACAAGCACAAATTCCGCTTTTTATAGGACCAAAAATTCTTTCACAAAATAATCCATCTTTTTCCGGTTTGTTAGTTTTGTAATGAAAAGTATAGGGTTTTGTTACCTCTCCAACTATCTCTCCATTAGGCAGGATTTTAGTGGCCCAAGCACTTATTTGTTGAGGAGAAACTGATCCAATTCGGAGCTGTTGATGTTTATATCGATCGATCATAGAATCGTGCAATCATAAGTGATGGGGAATCATATTTTTGCAATATAGCTTTTGACACCTTGCTTGCAAAGTATGGTGTCAACCACAAAGTGTCTACTCCTTATCATCCTCAATCGAGTGACCAAGTTGAAGTCTTAAACAGGGAAATCAAGAATATTCTATCTAAAACGGTTAATGCAAATAGGAACGATTGGTCTAAGAAGTTGGATAATGCTCTATGGGCGTATAGAACTGCTTACAAAACTCCGTTTAGTATGTCTCCGTATTGGTTGGTATTCGGGAAAGCATGCCATTTGCCGGTTGAGTTTGAGCACAAGGCCATGTGGACCTTGAGGAAGTTGAACCTTGATTGGGATGTAGCTGCTAATCTTCGGGTGGAGCAACTCAATGAACTTGATGAATTTAGATTCCATGCCTATTCTAGTTCGTCCCTTTATAAGGATAAAATGAAATACCTTCACGATAAGTATACTCGGGGCACGAAGTTCTAGGTGGGGGATTTGGTGCTATTATTCAACTCTCGGCTATAGTTGTTCCCAGGAAAGCTCAAATCAAAATGAGCGAACCATTTGAAGTATTGTGTGTGACCCCGTTTGGTGCTCTTAATTTAAATAATAAAAGTGGGGAAGTTTTTAGAGTAAATGGGCATCGAGTCAAGTATTACTTGGGAAAAATTGATGACAGCCACGTGGTGGCACTTTTTCATCTCAAATGATTTGATGGTAAACTGCGTCGTGTCGCGATATTAAATCACGCGCTTCTTGAGAGGAAACCCATGTGTTTTACTTCTTATTTTTATTTGATGTTCATTGTAGTATAGGGTTTATTTTTGGACTAACTGGTTGTGAGATGCCACCGGATTGTGTTGATGCTGTGTAGGACATAGTGGAGAAAGTATTCAAGTCTCTGAAGTTTTTAATGCGGCCGCACTACATTTAGTGCGTACCGCACTGAAGAAGGGTGAAAATATCAACTCTCTGAAGTTTGCCACCGCGGCAGTAGTCCATTTTGTGTGGTCTGCGGTGGACCTCTGCGGCCACATTCCATTTTGTGCGAACCGCAGTGGTTACCTTCTCAAACTTTGACAAATGCTATATGGTGCGGACCGCAGTCAATTTTGTGCGATACGTATTGGGTTGGTAAGACTAGGCCCCAGTTCCTTTTCTATAAATAGGTCCTGAGGGCCTCTTGTTACCTTTTTGACCCTTTGCTCTCAAAACTCATAAACGCACTGTTCATCTGTTCTTTTACTCACAATTAACCGAATGGAATTATTCATCTTCATTTCTTCTCACATCTGGTAACATCACCTTCTTGTTTAATTGTTTTAATTTTGTTATTTTTCCTTTACTTTTTGTTTTCTTGTCTATTATCCTTTTCTCCCCATATTTTCTTCAATTGGTTAGGTTAGGGTAGTTGATTTCTTTAATAAAGTAGAATTAAGTGGTTAAAATCACTGGGCAAACACTTAGGGACCTTTCTTAGGTGTAAAATGGACTTAAAATCAAAAGCCCATAAACCCTAAGTTAATGTTGCTTCTGGGCACTCAGTACGGACCGCGGTCGATTCTATGCAGACTGCGGTGCTTCACTGCAGTCTGCAATGGCATTTTGTGCGGACCACATTGCTGAGTGTTTGTCTTTTGAAGTTTGGGGACTACGGCCGCACTACATTTTGTGAGGTCCGCATTGGTCCCAATGCGGCCACACTATATTTTGTGCAGTTCGTGTTGCATGGATACAGAGAGTGGGTAGTCAAAACCCTACATCTGTGCGGACTGCATTGACCTCTATGCGGGTGCACTCCATTTTGTGCGGTCTGCACTGTTCAATACCTGCAACTGTCTGCATTTTTTTTTCTATCCTGCAACTGTGAACTTAATTGAATCTACTTATACTAACAAAGTATAACTGAACTTATTTGCAGACAATGGTGAAACTAAGAGGCAAGGGCTCTAAACAAAGGCAGGGGAGAGTCCTCCCTGGGTGGCAAAGGCAAGAAAATGATAAAATTAACCCCTCAGGCCCGGCAAAACATCAAGAACCAAAGAAAAATTATCAAAGTTGCAGATAGGGTTTGTGACCAGTTAGGGAGTGAGTATGAGCCCTCCCGAGAGATTTCTTCAGAATTCGTACCAGAGTACATTGAGGACTGGATGAAGAGGAACGGGCTAAGAGACACTCCTCCACCTTCCCCCACTACCCAAGCATCAATGAATGTATCTTATGGGTCATCTGAAGGCTTAGCTGAAGGTAGTGGGGAATACTCCACCTCTCCCACAACTTCATTATCTGGAGAGTAGGAGACGATGAGGAAGTAGAAGGACAAGGCAAAGTAGGAGAAGTGACGTAGCTTATCATAAATTTAGGGAATGGTGGCCAGTGAGGAAGTTAATCCCGGAGAGGATTTTTGTTGATAGAGACTTGTTACCTCACAACCCTAACGTGAGGAGGCAGTTTAGGGAAAGAGCTGGCTGGGAGCACTTTTTGGCTGAATGTGTAGATGCCAATGAGCACTTGGTCGAGGAATTCTACACTAACATTTCCCACATCAAAAAGGGCACCAAGGTGACCAAGGTGCGAAACTTGGAAGTGATTACCTAAGCTTTGATGAGGAAGATGAGGCACTATATATGGCAAAGATGGAATTGGGCGTGGAGATCTGTCCCTGGTTGGCACAATATCTGGCAATCCCAGGTACCACCCCCGATTGTTGAATGCGAGCATAAAGATTTTGAGAAGAAGTAATAACTTCGAGGCCAAAGGTTGGGAAACATTTGTGTGCAGCAAATTGGACCCGACTACTCATGATAACTCCCTCCCTCTTCACCGGGTAGTTTTGGTGGCATAGATCATGGCAGGGTACCCGATAAATGTCAAGAATGTAATGTCTTGAGTAATCACACTTGTAGGTAGTGAGAATGATAGAAACTACCCTTTCCCCAGCTTCTTGACTGTGTACTTTAGGGACCTCAAAGTTGAGAAGAGGCCATTTGATATCACGGTCAAGGCAAAGGCCCCGTTCTCCTGGTATAGCATGCAGGGTGATGACAACCCGAAGAGCAAGAACTTCAAGGGAATAGCCACTGCTCCAACTAGCCAGTCTGAAGAGCCAGTTGTGGTAGTGGCTCCTACTCAGCCTGCCTCTACCTCCACAGACATTCCTCCTAGCCCATCCACTTCAGTAGTTCCCGATATTCCCTCTTCCCGAGCCTACCCAGTAACTTCTCACCGATTGAGCTAGGCTCTTCTCAGCATCAACAATTGGATGCATACAACTTCATCCAAGTTGTTTATCCTTACTACTAAAGTGGAAGCTCAGTCGGCACCTTCGCCTATGTAGGTCCCGCAGTCTATTGAGGATGCCCTCAAGGAGATTTTGGTCAACCAGAAGAAAATCCTTGACACCCAGAATGTGCTCACTGATGTTGTTGATTCACATAGCAAGGCTTTCAAGGAGCTTGCTAAGGAGCACAAGAAGTTGAGAAAGACGCGGGCCTCCAAGGAGTCTGTGAAGGAGTTGAGAGCTGATGTTGATAGGTTGAAGGTAGACCAGCTGCCTTTGGATTTATTGCTTCATGACCTTGTACCAGCAGCTCATCCCCAACCAGATTAGTCTTAGAGGCCTCCCAAGAGAAAGAGGATGATTCCCCATGCGGATGATGCAGTAATCTAGTTGGCAGACCCATTAGAGGCCTCCTCCAGTCAGCCACATGATGCACCTTAGGAGCCTGTCCAGGCCTAGGTCCTAGCAGGAGGCCATAGGGAACCAGTCTGAGGTTCCCGAGCATAGTGAGGACCAAGGGACCCACTCAAGAGCCCATGCAGATAGCCGAGCCATAGGGAGTGTCTATATCCTTTTCCCTTTTTTTTTGGTACTTATTTGGTTTTGTTGGCATTGGTGACAATGCTAGCTTTCATTTGAGAGGGTAGGCCCTACTTTTGTGGATTTGGATGATTGTATATATTTGATAGGTTTTATGCTTTCTTTAGTTTTCGTCTTTGGTTTGTATATAATTTTAACATTTTGTTACATTTCTCGTACTTTTATTTTAATTTGGGTTTGTATATAAAGTTATGTTACATTGTACATATTCATCCCATCTATTGTATATTTGTTAAATCCCCTCTTGTACATATTCATTTTACTTTCTGCAATTTTTCGTTCTTAGCTTCTTATTTATGTTTGTAGCTTCTTGTTTTGAACATTTGCAATAAGTTTTTGGTTTTCTTAATGCCACGGTTCTCTCCAAAGGTGGAGTTTGTGTGAACCGGGTGGATCTTTCCAATGATGGATGGCGTGACAACCTTCTTAAGGGTTTGAGTCCCTTTTTTTTTCTTTTCTTTTTGTTTTTCAATAGTTAGTGGTTAAGGGTGCCTCAAACAAAGCTTCACTTGGGCCTAGCACATTTTCCTTTGATTCCACAATGACTAAAGTAGTAGAAGGAGTTCTTTGATATGTTGAGTCAACTCTTGATGCTCTTGTGTCACACTTAATCCATGGTATTTAAAAAAGTAAATGTTGTTAATGATTCATTTGTATTAAGGGAAACTATTAGTCCCAATTGATGCTAGATGAGGTCACATTAGGATAGCTGAATTTTTTTGGATTTTTTCTTAAGAGGTAGGTCTTATTTTCTTTGCTTAAGGACAAACAAAAGCTTAAGTTTGGGGGAGTTGATAACTAGGGATGTTGATGCATTTTATACTCCTTCTTGCTTATGTTTTGATTAGAAATTTGTACAAAATAGTCCCAAAAGGCTCAGAAGTTGTGCTTGATTGCAGGTTTGATCAACAAAGTGACAAGATGTCAAAGATCAGCTCAAAAAAGAGTGAAACTTGCACAAGTACCAAGACAAAACAATGCTCAGGCAAAACAGGCCCAATGCGGCCGCACACCATTCAGTACGGTCCGCCCAAGTGAGATACAGAGAAGATGATTTCTAGGCAATGCGGTCGCATGAGATTTAATGTGGTCCGCATTGGAGTCACTGCAGTCGCACTAGATTTCGTGCGGTCCATAGAACCAAAGATCAGAGAGATGACTGTTTTGGAGATTGAAGCCAATGCGCCGCACTAGAAGTCACCGTAGCCGCACTCAATTTTGTGTGGTCCGCACTGCCTGAGTTCAGAGAGCTGGAACTTTATGTCAAGAGCCCTAGTGCGGCCACACATGATTTTCTGCGGTCCGCACTAACCCCGCAGAGGTATTTTTGTCAAGATTTTTCAGCTTAGTATAAATAGCTTCTTTTCCATTTTTAGGTCAAGCAGATAGTTAATACTGAAGTATGCGCTCGTGGGTTCGAATATTTTAGTTGTTTTGAGTAATTTTAGCTATAATTAAACATTAAATCTTCAAGTTTAATTTTCCAATTAATTAATATGAGTTTTTCTTCATCTATTTCTTTGTTTTCTTCTCCAATTTTGAGTAGCTAGACACATAAGCTAGGGTTGTGGCTCAACCCTAGTATGGGTAATTAGTGGGTTTTGTATTTTAGGGTTTGATTGACTATGGGTGTTTGATATTTGGACTAATTTCATGTTTAATTGCTGAATTAGTGGTTGCAAACACTAGTTTGTGTTTAGTTGATTTTGGTTCTTCTTGAGAAAGAGAGCCTAAGTCTCTGAAATTGGTAAAATAAGGAATTGAGGGGTACTCAAGAGATTGTTAGTCCCAATTAAAGGGTTAAAACTAGAGATAGTAATACCCTAGTTGAACATTGATTGCTTGTGCAAAATTGCAAACCCAATTGGTCTTGAGAAAGCCAATTTGGGCAAAATCACTCGAACCATCGAGAGGTGAATAATGGGTAAAATCATGAAAAGGTTATATCATACTCCCCAACTATGCCAATCATGCCTTAAACTCAAATATCCTTTAATTGAAAACCTAGGCGAAAGTCACTATCCTAGTGCCTTTTAACCATTTGAACAACTCGTAACATTTTACTTTTAGCTTATTCTAGTTTTAATTAATCATACTATAGTTGATGAAATTAGAAGCAAAACAAAAAACCCAAAAATGTTTAGAAATGCAATTTGGAACACATAAATGACTCTAAATTTGATAGATACCCGACTCCAACTTCCAGCTCTCTGTAGAAATCGATCCCAACCCTAAATCGGATAAAAGCTGCTTCGACCCTCTCTCGCTACTCAATAGTAGTGCAAGGTTGGCCTCGATCACCTATGAATCCAGACAGTTGAAGATTCATGAGAAGAATTACCCCGTTCACGACCTTAAGTTGGCTGCTATTGTTCACACCCTGAAGATTTGGCGCCATTATCTATATGGTGTGCCTTGTGAGATTGATACTGACCACCAGAGCTTGCAGCACCTGTTCAAGCAAAAGGATCTAAATTTGCATCAGAGGAGGTGGTTAGAGTTTCTGAAGGACTATAATATCACTATTTTCCGGGGCAAGACCAATGTGGTAGCCAGTGCTTTGAGTCACCGGGCAGATAGTCTAGGGAGTTTGCTTATCTACCAGCATCAGAGAGGCCTATGGTGATGGATGTTCAGGCCTTATCCAGCCATTTTGCGAGGTTAGATCTTTTGAAGCCTAGTCGAGTTCTAGCTTGTGTGGTTTCTCGGTCTTTATTATTTGATCGTATCAGGGAGAGATAATATAATGACCATCATTTGCTTGTCCTTAAGGACAAGGTTCAACATGGTGACGCCATATATCTGACCATTGGCGAGGACGGAGTATTGAGGATGCAGGGTCGGGTTTGTGTACCTAATGTTGATGGGCTTCGGGAGTTGATTCTAGAGAAGGCCCACATTTCACGATATTCCATTCATCCGGGTGCCGCAAAGATGTACTAGGATTAAGGTAGAACTATTAGTGGAGGCGAATGAACAAAGATATAGTTGGGTTTATAGCTTGGTGCCTCAACTATCAGCAGGTAAAGTATGAGGACTAGAGATCGGGTGGGTTGCTTCAGCAGATAGAGATTCCGAAGTGGAAGTGGGAGTGGATCACCATGCACTTTGTAGTTGGGATCCCGAAGACTTTGAGAAAGTTCGATGTTGTTTGGGTGATTGTGGATCGGTTGACCAATTTGTTCATTTCGTTCCGGTGTGTACTACTTACTTTTTGGAGCGATTAGCAGAGATTTATATTCGCGAGATTGTTCGTCTGCAAGGTATTCTAGTTTTCATCATTTCGGATAGAGGTACTCAGTTCACATCACGATTCTGAAGGGTCGTTCAGCTTGTGTTTGGTACTCGGGTTGTGTTGAGTACATCATTTTACCCTAATACGGACAGGTAGTCTGAGTGCACTATACAGATTCTTGAGGATATGTTGCGTGCATATGTGATCGAGTTTGGAAGGTTATGGGATCAGTTCTTGCCATTGGCAGAGTTTGCATACAACAACAGTTATCAATCTAGCATTCAGATGGCACCGTATGAGGCTTTATATGGTAGGAAGTGTAGATCTCCAGTGGGTTGGTTTGAGCCGGGTGAGGCTAGATTATTAGGCATAGACTTAGTTTAGGATGCTTTGGAGAAGGATAAGGTGATTCAGGATAGACTCCGTACAGCCCAGTCCAGATAGAAGATCTATGCAGACCGAAAGGTTCATGATGTTTCCTATATGGTTGGAGAGCGGGTTCTGTCTTGGGTTTCTCTTACGAAAGGCGTTATGAGATTTGGGATGAAAGGGAAGCTGAGTTCGAGATTTATTGGCCCTATCGAGATATTTAGGTGAATTGGGGAGGTTTCTTATGAGCTTGCATTACCTCCCAGCCTGACAGGAGTTCATCCGATATTTCATGTTTTGATGCTTCGGAGGTATCACGGTGATCCGTTATACGTGTTGGATTTCAGTTCAGTCCAGTTGGACAAGGATCTATCCTATGTTGAGGAGCCAGTGGCGATATTGGACAAGCAGGTTAGAAGTTGAGGTCAAAGAACATTACATCAGTTAAGGTTCAATGGCGGGGTCAGCCGGTTAAGGAGGCGACCTGGGAGACCGAGCACGATATGCGCAGCCGTTACCCTCATCTTTTCACTACTTCAGGTATGTCTCTATGCTCGTTCGAGGGCGAACTAATGTTTAAGTATAGGAGGATGTGATAACCTAGCCGGTCATATTAAGAATTAACACCCTGATCCCCTATTAACTTCTTTCTCCAATTTTATTTCTGCTATTTTGATTTGCCGGGATGTTTGGTTTTAAGTTTCGAAAGTTTTGGGAAACTTAGTCCCTAAATAAGAGCTTAAGTGTTGGAAAGTTGACCATAGTCGGAACACTGTGAAGACGATATCGGAATGGAAATCCGATGGTTCCGTTAGCTCCGTAGGGTGATTTCGGGGTTAGGAGCATGTCCAAATTGTGTTTTGGAGGTCCGTAGCTAATTTAGGATTGAAATGCCGAAAATTTAATATTTGAAATTTCCGGTTTGATAGCGAGATTTTGATCCGAGTGTCGGAATGAAATTCTGGAAGTTGAAATAGCTCTGTATTGTTTAATGTGACATGTGTAAAAACTTTTAGTCATTCGAACGAGGTTTGATAGACGTTTTAGTCGAAAGGGTGTCTTTAGAGTTTTTGGGATTCTTAGGCTTGAATCCGATGAAAAATAGGTGTTTTGATGTTGTGTTGAGCGTTTTGAAGGTTGGAACAAGTTTTAATGACATTTTAGGATTGGTTGGCAGGTTTCGTTGAGGTCCCAAGGGCGTCGAGTGTGTTTTGGATGCTCAACGGACCAGTTTGGACTTGGAAAGGCATCAGATTCGTTTTGCTGGTAAGTGTTTCAAACATTTCTTCATCGCGATTGCGTGGAGAGTATCATCGTGAAGGCTTAGGCTAGGCTGAGGGAATTTTTCTCTTCGCGTTCGCGTGAAGATGAATGCGAATGCATAGCTTTGGGGCAGTGTTGAATTTCGAACGTATGGGCTAGGACGCGTTCGCGTAGAAGAAATAAGGCGTCAGTGGTTGTTAAGTGTTTCTCTACGCAGTCGCATGAAGCCAAACACGATCACGTAAGTCTGAGGGAGCTAAGCATCACATTCATTAATAGGGTTCCACGTTCGCATAGAGTAACCTGAGGCGCATGAATTTTTGTTCTTCGCGATCGCGACTGACCTTCCGGATTGCGATTAAGGGAAAAGCTGGGTAGAATATAAATTTTCAAAATGAGGGTTTAGCCATTTTTGAGAAAACTTAATCTTGGGAACTCGGATTTGAGCGAGAATTTGAGAGATTTTTAGAGATATCGATTAGGTAACGATTCCTAACTCCTTTTGCTTGTAACCCATTAATCTAAACATGAATTCATCCTTTAATTTCGGAAATTGTATGAAAATTGGGGAAAAGTTCTTAGACCAAGAAATTGAGTTTTGATTAGGGATTTGACATCGGATTTGGATAATTTTGGTATGGTTTGACTCGTGAGAGTACGAGGTTTCTAAAAATGTAAATTTTACCCAATTCCGTGATGTGGGCCTGAGGAGTGTTTTGGTCATTTTACATAATTTCGCGTATTAGCTTAGAATTTAATTGTAGAATTAATTACATGAAGTGTTATTTACATTATGCAATTGAATTGAATAGATTTGGGCCATTTGGAGTTGAGTATTCGTGGCAAAGACGTGGTGTCAGGATAATTTTGAGCGCTTCAAGGTAAGTGGCCTGCCTAACCTTGTGTGGGGGACATTCCCCTTAGGATATGATATATTTGATAACTGAAATGCCTTGTACGTGAGGTGATGAGTGCGTACTTGAGCTAATTGTTGAAAATCCGATTTTCTTTAAGTATTTCAATTGAGTTCCTTTATCCTGTTTTTATTATACTTGCGTATTTAGCCTGTTGTTAGTTTAGAAAAGCATGTTTAGTAGACTTAGTTGCCTATTTGCTTAAATTTCCTTAATTGCATTACGTGAAGAATGTTAGCCTAGAATTATTTGTTTACTTAGTGTGAAATTTAGCATTTGTTGATTATTCTTGTGTTGTTGCTGTGCGTTTTTAATTTGGGACTACGGGACGGCATCCCGGGAGATCCCCTGTACGTATTTATGATCTGGACTAAGGTGCGGGATACCAAGAGATCCCTGACACGTATATTGAGGATACCGAGAGATCCACGTATACCAAGAGATCCCTATCATATATTGAGGATACTAAGAGATCCTAGGGATACCAAGAGATCCCTAGTATATTTTGAGGATACCAAGAGATCCTCGAAATACCAAGAGATCCCTGGTTATCATTCTTGCTATGAGTGGTAGTTCCTTGTGGTTTGCCTTTACCTGTGTTTCCGTCATTATACTCTTATTATCCTGTGTAGACTCTTACTGTAGATTCTCAATTGCACTGCTTATCTTATCCTGCCATTTTAATATTTATTTAATCTCAGTAGGGCCTTGACCTTCCTCGTTACTACTCAACCGAGGTTAGGCTTGGCATTTATAGAGTATCGTTGTTGTGTACTCGTGCCCTTTCTGCGCATGTTTTTCATGTGTAGATACAATTACCTCTACTCAGGCTACAATTCTTGAGGCGAGGCAATTCTACGACACTTCGAGGTTTATCTTCTGCGTCCGCAGACCAAGGAGTCTCTTTCTATTATTGCATTTAGTATTTAGACCTTCAGTACTTTCTGTTCTTGCTATACATTCCGGATATTAGAGCTATGTAGTATTTTTCTCAGCTTGTGGATCAGTGAGTTTCCGGGTTTTTGGGATAGTGTATCAGATTTTGAGAAGTTGTGTGTATATGCCGAGCAACATTTAAATATTTTCCTTTAGTTATTTCAGATTTTTAGTATTTATTTCGCAAGATTAGTTTGTTTTTCCGCATTTTTTAGCTTACCTAGTCGTAGAGACTAGGTGCCATCACGATAATTCACGGAGGGTGAACTGGGGTCGAGACACTAGTCAGCACACTTGCTAACTGGTCTAGAATATCCTCGATGGCTATGATTCTGTCGGGGTTTACTTTTATTCCTCTTTGAGAGACTAGAAATCCAAAGAAATTTAGCAGATCCAACTTCTAAGGCACACTTCCCGGTCATTTTTGTATGATTTCTCTTGCACTGACTTTTCCCATGAGTTTCGAAGATAAAAATCCTTTATTGATTATCCTATAATCTGACCTAGGTTGCGGGTTAAGCTTCATGTTGTATTTTCTCAGAATGTCAAATATTTTTTGGAGATGTTTCAAATGATCTCCTGCATTAAGAAACTTAACTAACATGTCGTCACTATAAGATTCCAATTATCTTACCTATATGTTTTTCAAACATCTTATTAACAAGCCTCTGCTAAGTGGCTCCGGCATTCTTACGCCCGAGAGGCATCACATTATAGTAGTATGTGCCAAAATTTGTGATAAAAAAGGTAGTTCTCTTTTTCTCAGGTTCATCCTCATTTGATTATACCCTGAATAAGCATTAAGAAAACTCATTAACTTATGTTCGGCCATAACATGAATCATTTGATCAATGTTTTACAAGAGTCTTTGGGGAATGCCTTATTCAAATCATTATAATCTATACACATTCTAAATTTTTTATTCTTCTTCGATGCTACTACTATGTTAGCTAGCCAATCGGGATATTTTATCTCCTAGATATAACCTATATTTAGCAATTGGGTTACCTCTTCTATGACAAACCTGTTTCTAACCTCTGTTAGCATTTGTTACTTTTACCTTACTTGAGGGAAGTTAGGATCCAAGCTCATCTTGTGGACAACCAATTCTAATGGAATATCTATCATGTTTGAATGCGTCTATACAAAACAATCGACATTAGTTTATAGAAAATCCATAATTTTTAACCGAATTTCCGGACTCAACCCTATTCCTACGTCAAATTTCCTTTCTAATAGCTTCTCGAACAATTCCATTTGTTCGAGCTCTTCTGCAGTTGATTTGGTCGCATCTGTTTCCTCTAGTACCTAAAAATACGTACCATACCTGATAAAGTTCTGATGACTCCTCTTCTTGATTATCTTCAATTAAGGTGAAAGAATCACTAACTCATGTAATTGCTATTTGATTGCTTCTTTACCTTTGCTGCTAGACAAGTAATTGCGTTCATCTCTCTTGTAGCCGGTTAATTTCCTCTTATCTGCTTGACCCCCCTTCGGTGTAAGAAATTTTAGCAATTGATAATAAGTTGAGGCATAACCATCATTCATGCATCCATGACCTTCCAAGGATCACATTATATCCCATGTCTCCATCTACTACTTCAAACAGAGTAATCGTTGCTACATATTTTGCATATATTGGCAATAGTATCTCTCCCTGGGTTGTTACACTAGCTAAATTGAACCCAGCTAGAAGCTTTATAGCCGAAATTATATTTTCGGTTATTTTGCTTGCTCCATAACTCTCCATTGTATGATGTTGGTTGAAACTTCTCGGATCTGTATTGATCCGGCCGGTCATTTTTTAGAAATAACGCCTCGATCCCCTATTAATTGCTTTTATCATGTTTATTTATGCTATTGTGAATTGCTGGGAGGTTTCGTTTGGAGTTTTAGAGTGTTTTGGGACACTTAGTCCCTAAATGAGATCTCAAGCGTTAGAATATAGATCATAGTCGGAGCAGTATGAAGACGATCTCAGAATAGAATTTTGTTGGTTCTGTTAGCTCCGTTGCATGATTTCGGGCTTATAGGCGTGTTCAGATTGTGTTTTGGAGGTCTGTTGCTTATTTAGGCTTGAAATGTTGAAAGTCAAATGTTTAAAGTTTCCGGTTTGATAGTGAAATTTTGATATCGGGGTTGAAATGGAATTCTGGAAGTTGGAGTAATTCTGTACTGTTGAATGTGACGTGTGTGCAAAATTTCAGGTCATTTGGACGAGGTTTGTAGACTTTTTCGTCGAAAGTGAAATTTGGAAGTATTGGGGGATCATTGGGCTTGAATCCAAGGGTAATTTGGTGTTTCGACATTGCTTTGAGTGTTCCGAGGGTTGATAAGAGTTTGAATCATTTCATGTGGCTTGTTGATGTGTTTGGTTGAGGTCCCGGGTGCCTCGGGTGAGTTTCGCGTGCTTACTTAGAAAAATTTGAAGTTGGCTGAAATTGTCATAATCGTACCTACGTGTATGGGACGGCAGGTGCGGCACCGTAGAATGGGTATGAGGCAATTATGAGAATAGCCGTAGAAGCACATGTGCGGGTTATTTCTGCAGAAGCAGGACCACAGGTGCGGTCCCATGGTCGCATTAGCGGTTTCACTGATCACAAAAAGGGAAGAAACTAGGCTTTGAAATCTAAACTTGGAAAAAATATTTAGAGCTCGGTTGAGGGCGATTTCTCTAGGGTTTTCTAAGGAGAAACACTGGGCAACGAGTATTATCTTGATTTTGATCTTAGAACATTAATCCATTGTTGTTTTCCTCTTCTAATTAAGGAATTGGGGGTACAAGTTGTGAAATGGGAGAAAAGTTCCCCAATTGAAAATCCGGGATTTGAGTGAGATTTTGACGTCAAACTTTGGTGATTTTTGTTCTAGTGTGTCATGAGTGGTCGGGGGTTTTGAAATTGTAAATTTAATCCAATTTCAAAATATGGGACTGGAGGACTTTTTGGGCGATTTTCTTAATTTTGCGTGTTAGCTTCTAATTAATTAGTTGAATTAGCTACTTGAAACTATATTTTCATTATGCAATTAGTTTGAATAGATTTGGGCCATTTGGAGTCGGGTACTCGTGGCAAGAACGTGATTTTAAGTTGATTGAGCTGGTTTGAGGTAAGTGGCTTGCCTAACTTTCGAGTTGATTGAACGTGATTTCTTCCCTGTTTATACTACTTGCAAATTAAGCCTACTATTAGCTTAGGGAAGCACATCTAATTGACTTAATTTCTTTACTTCTTCAAACTGCTTTATTTGAATTCTGTGCAACATGCTAGATTAGAAATACCTGTTTTACCATGGTATGAAATTGGATTGACTTGTTTGTTCTTCGTGTTGCTTCTGTGTGTTTACTTTGGGACTACAAGAGATATTCGGTAGATCCCTCTTTCATGTTTATTTGGGACTACGGATTGATATTCTAGTGGATCCCCCTGCACATTTATATTGGAACTACGAGACTGCACCCGATAGATTCCCCCAGTACTAGGTATTTACATTTGAGACTACGGATTGGTATTTTGGTAGATCCCCTGCACATTATGAGTTGGACTACGGGATGAAATTCGAGAGATCCACTAGATATTTATATTTGGGGACTACAGGATAGTATCCTGGTAGATCCACAGTTGCTATCTCTGTGTGGAGTTACGTTCTTTCTATGATTTTCTCTCCATTGTATTTGTTGTTATTCTTATTATCTTGTGTTGCTTCATACTGTTTCATTTCTTTATATATATATATATATATATATATATATATATATATATATATATATGACCGGTAGGGCCCAGACCTTTCCCGTTACTACTCAACCGAGGTTAGGCTTCGGAATTAATGGGTACCACTGTGGTGTACTCATGACCTTTCCTGCACATGTTTCTCGTGTGCAGATCCAGGTTCTTCAACTCAGCCATACTATCCTTGAGGTGAGGCAATTCTTCAGAGACATCGAGGTATATCTGCTGCATCCGAATACCGAGGAGTCCATCTCTATTCCCTCTTGTAGTTATAGCCCTTATATATTTCTTTTGATTTAGACATTTGGAGTTAGAACGCTATGTTTCATCCATAGCTTGTGATTTCATGAGATTCCGGGTTTTTAGAGTTGTTTCAGTTTGAGAATTTATATTTGTATATGATGAGCGGTATCTTAAATATTTTATTATGTTTTATTCGTAATTTTTTGTCTAGTTTTATCATTCCTTTTATTTTTCGCAATTTGTTAGGCTTACCTAGTGGTAGAGACTAGGTGCCGTTATGATAGTTCACAAAGGGTGAACTGGGGTCATGGCAAGTTGGTATTAGAGATCTAGGTTCATAGGAGTCATGAATCACAAGCCGATTTATTCGAGTCTCGCTGATCGGTACAGAGACGTATGTACTTATCTATGAAAAGCTATGTAACTGTTAGAAAAATTCCAATTCATTTGATTTCCTTGTCGTGCGAGATTTTTGATATCACAATTCTAAACTTTTGTCTTCTATTCTCTCACAGATGGTGAAGACACGTTCTACCAGAGATGATCAGGCATCCGTAACCCCTACTAGAGCCGTCAGAGGTCGAGGACGGGGTAAAGGCCGAGGATACACACGCGGTACAACCAGAGCACCCGTGTGATCTACCACCGAGGAGCCACCAGCAGCTCCCCCTAGAGCCCAGGCACCTGATATGCCTACTGCTACTAGTACTCCAGCTCCTCAGGAGAGTCTTGCACAGTTCATGAGCATGTACACCACTCTAGCTCAGGCAGGGTTGCTTCCCCTTGATGCAGCCATATCTCAGGCCAGGGGAGGAGCACATACTCCTACCGCCCACACTCTTGAGCAGCGAGTGCATGTTGATCAGGTCCCAGAGATTTTTTCTGTGCAGCCTGTAGCCCCAGTTCAGCCCGTGGACAGGGTAGCGGCTTCAGAGGATGAGTAGTGGAGGATTGAGAGGTTCAAGAATTACAAGCCTCAGTATTCAGTGGTCTAGCATCAGATGATGCCCTGGGATTTCTGGAGGAGTGCTATTGTATCCTCTGACAATGGGTATATCTGGATCGAGTGGGGTTTCCTTCATTGCCTTCCAGCTTCGAGGAGCAGCCAATCAATGGTGGCGCACTTATGAGTTGGGCAGTCCAAATGAGGCAGCTTCCTTTTCTTGGATACAACTTTTAGATATGTTCTTGAGAGAGTATGTCCATTGGAGCCTCAGGGATGTTTGGCGCGCATAGTTTGAGCATTTACGCCATGGTAATATGATTGTCTCAGAGTATGTTGTCCGCTTCACTGACTTAACTAGGCATGCACCAGCCTTGCTTTCTACTGTTCGCGAGAGAGTTCGCTGGTTTATTCAGGGGCTTATTCCTAGCATCAGGTCTACCATGGCTTGAGAGTTGGAGATGGATATTCATTATTAGTAGGTGGCGAGCATTGCTAGGAGGATAAAGGGAGTGTATGCTCGGGATAGAGAGGAGAGGGAGGCCAAGAGGTCTCGAGAGTCGAGCCATTATTCTGGTGCACGTGCCCCAACAGCAGGTCGTCATGGTAGGGGTTATATGAGTCGCCCCATTCATTCAGCTCTTCCAACATCCAGTGGTATTCCAGCTCCTCCTAAGCCTTAAGAGTCTTATTATGCACCTCTAGTATCTAGTGTGCCTCCTACGCAGGGTGCTTTTAGTGGTCAGTCCAGTAGACCTGGCCCAAGCCAATCACAGCCTCCACGTCCTCCCAAAGCTTTATTTGAGTGTGGTGACACAAACTGGAAATCAAGATTGATAAACTGCAGGAACAAAGTAAACACATAGCTTGGGATGTGAATTTAATCAGAACATACCAGTTAATGAGAGTATGCAGAATACTAAGTAAAGATAATGCCAGTAGTCAGCCTTGACTTACAGCCAGGTGAACTAGTAGGAATTGTAAGGAAGAGAAGAGAGAATTGAGAGTATAATAATGTAGATGAACTAGAGTTCCTTTGTTATCGTTGTTGTGAACTTAAAAGAATAGAAGATTTATATAGGAATCAAAACTTAACAAAACAAGGTAATAAATCAATTAAGTAGTAAATCAGGGAAGTCACCCATAAATCAACAAGATCTTCCAGTTCAATCAACGGTAAACATGCCAGGTATTTAAGGAAAAGAATAAAGTAAAGCTTTAGGTATAAAATAGGTAATTAAGGGTAGATTCACATCAATTTAATTAAGGAAACAAATTAATTATAATCAGCAGAATACAAACAAGGTAGGGAAAGAAAATTAAGGTAAGTAAATTCAATCAAATTGACTAAAGAAGCAATAATCAAATGTTTAAAGGAAAGTAGTCAAATTAAACTAGAAAATAAGGGATTCAGAGTAATCAATGGTTTAGAATGTCACAAAAAAAGCAGCATTGTTAGCATATAAAATGAGGTAAGGCATGAAAGTCAGGATTTCACACAGCCTTGACAAAACCCATGGTTAAACGACACTGATTCAAAGAGAAGCATACAAGTTTTGCATGAATGGCTAGTAAAAAACACAAGTTCATAATATTAGTGAAGGTTTGAACTAAGAAGATTCAGTAGAATCATACTAGGACAAGTAAATCATGAGAAGTCACAAGAAGCTAAGGAAAAAATACAGTCAGAAGTACCCATATCAGAAACCAAACACCCCCCCCCCCCCC
>MU673117.1:79884-91257 GCA_026770625.1 Nicotiana glauca
TTTTTAGTACAAATGGGCTAGGGTTGCAGCATGTTCATAATATTAGCCACAAACATGTGAGAATCAGAAGTTTAAACACAAAGAATCATCAAACAAAATTTTAAAAGAAATTCAGAAAAACCTAATTTTAGAAAAGGTGAAGAAATCACTTAAAATCAAACGATTTAAGTAGCAAAACATAGTTTTAGAGTTGTAGAAGTTAAAATCGCCTTATAGGCATGCATAAACACAGAACAATGATATCCTAAGAGCATGATAACTATATTGATGTAGTAAAATAGTGAACGATTTTTATAAACGGACTCTTGAGTTCCTATAGGCATGCTCTCTAGCGATAGTAAATTAGGACAGTGTTCAAAAATTCATTTAAGGAATTAGACAATTGATTAGGCCAATTTCAAAGAAAACTAACAAGTATTAGATTAAATTTTTTAAACTAAGCTAATTTTAAGCTCTATAAGGAGAATTTCTGATTTTAATTCATATAAGCATGGTATCTAATTGTTAAGAGCTGATGTTGGAACTTATAGGCATGATTTCTAGTGGGACGAATACAAATACATGCAGTAGCAAAATTTGAACCCAATCACTTTATACTCTATAGGCGTGATATCTACTTATGAAGTTGATTTTAACCCTATAGACATGGTTTCTATTATTGATTCCCTTTAAATCCTATAAGGATGGTTTATAGTACGGTAAATCAAACATAGCAAGTACATTAACACGTAAATATAGGCATGGCTTCTAGTATGGTAAAGCAAACATAGTAAGTACATTAACACAATCCTATAGGCATGGTATCTACCTGAGTTACCCCACAGATATGTAACTACCCACCCCTTTTCACTAATTACCCTAATGTTGTTCACAAATAATCATTACAGACCATTCGAATGAATTACATAGATGAAGAAAAAGAAGAAGTTAACTATAGGGAGCCTGAAGCAGACCCAAATGACTTTCCAAGCCTCCAATAGCCTCAAATGGCAAAGCTCCATAGACAGTATCATGTCTAGGTGTGTCAAAGTTCCCTAAGGATCTCAAAGATCCCGGGTAGGGCTCAGACCTTGACTTTCTCAAACAAGAACTGATTCAAGTGTAGTGGAAAGGCCACCTCTGACATGCCAGAGTTTAGAAAAATTTCATGGATACCATGGAAATACACATGCTAGAGGGGAAGAACCTAATACTCTAGGAGTAATGTGGGAGTGCATAATGAATTTGAAAGGGTTTGGTAAATCGGAAAGAAGGTCTTAGTAGCAGAAAGAACTTTTCTGAAAGTTGGAACAGAGTTAAGAGTACGAATAATTTAAGAAGACATCTAAAATATTTAGAAAGCATGTTATAGAACATACAGCTTCAGAACAAATCTCACACAAGGGAAAGAGGTAGGGGGAGCACCTAGCATACACCTCAGTTATGGCAATCAAATACATAGATGGTAGTTTCAAAGTCAAGTTGAGAACACATTGGTTTGAGACACAGACAGAATTACAATAGAACAAACTGCACCAGACAAACATTTCATGAAAATATTCAAGATTTTAGAACAAGCAGGGTTTGGTCATGCTGAACAATATGAAATCATAAGCTTAAAACATGCTTTGTGATATAGTAATCTAGGCATACTGATTGCATCTAAGTAGAATAGCTCATAAAACTGGAAGTCAAGATTGATAAACTGTAGGAACAAAGTAAACACATAGCTTGGGATATGAATTTAATCAGAACATACTAGTTAATGAGAGTATGTAGAATACAGAGTAAAGATAATGCCAGTAGTCAGCCTTGGCTTACAGCCGGCTGAACTAGTAGGAATTGTAAGCAACATATTAGAGTAGAGGGTTTTTGCGAGTATAATAATGTAGATGAAGTAGAGTTTCTTTGTTATCGTTGTTGTGAACTTAAAAGAAGAGAAGGTTTAGGAATCAAAACTTAACAAAACAAGGTAATAAATCAATTAAATAGTAAATCAGAGAAGTCACCCATAAATCAGCAAGATCCTCCCTTAAATAAGGAAAAGTTCAATCAACGGTAAACATGCCAGTTATTTAAGGAAAAGAATAAATTAAAACTTTAGGTGTATAATAGGTAATTAAGGGTCGATGCATATTAGTTTAATTAAGGAAACAAATCAATAACAATCTACGGAATACAAACAAGGTAGGGAAAGACAATTAAGGCAAGTAAATTCAATCAAATTAAGTAAAGAAGCAAGAATTAAACATTTAAAGGAAAGTAGTCAAATTAAACCAGAAAATAAGGGATTCAGAGTAATCAAGGGTTTAGAAAGTCATGAACGAAGAAGCATGCTTAGCATATAAAATGTGATAAAGCATGAATAGTCAGGATTTCACACAGCCTTGACAAAACACATGGCTAAACGACACCGATATACAAGTTTTGCATGAATGGCAAGTACAAACACAAGTTCATAATATTATTGAAGGTTTGAACTAAGAAGATTCAGTAAAAGCACATTAGGACAAGTAAATCATGAGAAGTTACAAGAAACTAAGGAAAAAAACACAGTCAAAAGTACCCATATCAGAAACCAAACGAGAAAACCCTAAAACATTATGGTTTTCGATAGAAATGGTCTAGGGTTGTAGCAGGTTCATAAATTAGCCAAAAACGTTTGAGAATCAGAATTATAAACATAAAGAATCATCAAAGAAAGTTTTAAAAGAAATTCCAAAAACCTTAATTTTAGAAAAGGTGAAGAAATCACTTGAAATCAAACGATTATGATTTGAGAGTTGTTTCGGTTTGACAATTTATATTTGTTATGCCGAGTGGCATATTAAACGTTTTATTATGTTTTATCCGCATCTTTTGGCTAGTTTTATCATTTATTTTCTTTTTTGCAATTTGTTAGGCTTACCTATTCATAGAGACTAGGTGCCGTCACGACAGTTCACGGAGGGCGAACTGGGGTCGTGACATGATTATCTTCCCATGAGTCACTGAATTCTTTGTCTTCTTTTATACTGAAAATGTCACCCTATTTACTTTTTTTTCACTGAAGATCATGTTTATTTTCATACAAAGAGATTCGTAGTCGATTTTGATAGTTCTACGACATCCTAATTTTTCCCATAGTTGCTCTCGTCCCGATCACTTAAAATCTCTCTGAGGTGACCATTCTTCAACAAAGTCGCTACCTTTTCACGAAGGTGTCGACAATCCCCAATCCTGTGGCCGTGAGTTCTATGGAACTCACACCATTGATTAGTATCCCTTTGGCTATCCAATCGGATTTGGTTAGGGAACCTAGCCTCCTTTATGTTCCACATCGCTGACACCTATTCTACCAAGCTAATGTTAAAGTTATTGTCAGGTAACTTGGGATATATTGAATCTCAGGAGCCCGGTACCTCATTCTCCTGCAAAGCTCTATACTTCGACCACGATCCACCCTTCTATCGAAAATAAACCTATCCGATGATTGAAAACCTTTATTTTATCACTAATCGGCTCTTTTGTAAGGTTGAAAATGACTCCTAGAAGACTTCCTATCTACATCAAAATCACCATTGAATTTATCCTCATTCCGATCACGATTCTGTCCTTTATAAGACACCGAAGAACCCATTTGATCTTCTTCAATTCTTATCTTTGACTCATAGCCATTATAGACATCAACCCATGTGGTTGCTTGAAATTCCAACAAGCTCTCCATCAACTTTTCTAAGGCATTAGAACTCAATGGATTGAGACCATTTTTAAATGCCTCCACTACCCACTCATCTGGTATTGTCGGTAATAACATCCTTTCCTTATAAAATCGGATCGCGAACTCTCGCAATAGCTCAAATTTTCCTTGGGATATTCTGAATATATATACCTTCCTTTCTTCAGCATAAGATTTAATACAACAGTCTGCAAGCATTTCTAATGAATAAATGAAATATTTAGGTAAAAGAGAATACCAACTTAAAGCACCCTTCGTCGAGATTTCGCTGAATTTCTTCAACAAAACCACTTCAATCTCATGCTAGCCCAAGTAATTTCCTTTAACAGTCATAGCATAGTTCATGATATGTTCCTCTGGATCAAAAGTCCCATCATACTTCAGAATATCCAGCATCTTAAAGCTTTTAGGGTCGCACTTAGTTTGAACGGCAACTGCGTATAGTTCTTGGAATCCTGTCCCTTTAGCACCGGTGGCGCTCCCGGGATCTGATTCATCCGAGCATGGAATTCCTTAGCATTTTGGTCCATATGCTCATTTTATTTCCCTCATGAATATCATAAGTTCAGGTTTTAAAGGATCGTTTATGTTGTTGCCATTCCCAGATCCATTACCGGTACCTCCTGCCTCATCAAAACTAAATTCCTCTCTTGGAGCCTCATTACCTATTCTTTGAACCGTCCAATTTGCAGGGGTGCTGGGAATAATTTGATCTTCTCCATTAGAATTATTAGAAGCATTTGATAGTGCCAGCTTCAATTTTGTCATCACCTGGTCTTGTCTTGAGAGGTGATCCATAGTTTCCCTTTTTTGCTCTCTTAAGATTTTGACCGTTTTCACAACGCGTTCATCATCTGCATTATCAGGAGTTGGACTCCTCACATGACAAATATTTTGATCTTCATGAACTAGAGTTGTTTCATCTCCTTCATTGCGGGTTTTGCTACTTAAATTATCCCATTGGAACACATCACATTTAATGTGGGCTCCAACATTATAGGTATTGTTGACATCATTAGCTTCCATATCTAATTTTTTTTTGTTAAGAAAGGAATCAAAATTTGTTAGTAACATATGAATGGATCTAAGCAATTATATAATTGTCTATGCTCTACGGTGTGTGTCAAAATATTTACCCATAAAACGAAATAACTGAATTTATAAGATGATTTATAGACACGTGAATTAGTTTGATCCAAAATATGAAAGAAATAAGAACTAAATAAGATTATGAAATAAGTTTAAAAGAAATACAAGCCTGATTAATGTTTAGCTTCTCGAATAGCAGTAGCAAGAATAAAGCTAAGAATAAAATAAAGAAATCAATTCTATAGAATAAGAGCAGATTATAGCTTTTTCATACATAATGTTTCATGTACTACATTGGATACTAATTCTCCTATTTATTGCTCTATTTAGGGAGAATGAAAATGAAACTGTCATTGATGGTTGCCCAAATCAAGATCTCCTTGAATGAAAATGAAATCGTCATTGATGGTACAAATAGTTATAAGTGCATATATTCTCTATATCGGTTGTTCATTGTATGCTATCTGATATCACTTCTTCAAATCTCAGTTATCGATTAACCTGTCTTCGAAATTCACCAAGCACTTGACACATGCTTGTATCCAGTACCAACTACTTGTTGACTCACATCTTACTTGTCTTCAGCTGTATCTATCTCAAATTTTGAGGTAGCTATTATTTTCACCTATATTTTTCAGGTAACTATTATACATTATAGGACAGAGACAGAGGTAGAGCTAGCTCTTCGACTATGATTTCGTCCATCCAGTAGTTTCTATCTAAATCTTGTATTTGTCTTAAATAATTCATTAAATACATACAAACTATTAATTTAGAATTCAATAACTTAAAGAACTGGAATTCTGAATTCATAAACTTCAAAAGTTTACACAACCTTTATATATATATATATATATATATATATATATATATATTATAAATTTAAGTTATATACACCGATTGTATGAATATTACCTAATATTGATATAATTTAATTGGATACATATTGTTAGTTTATACTGCAAAAGACCATATTAGAATTCCTACCAAAAGTTAGATGTTGATTTAAGTCAACAAAATAAACAAAATGTTATATATTATCAATCTACAAAATTTAAACTCATATGTGGTCGGGGCATATTAGCGGCTGATTGATAAACCAATATTATATGCCCTTAGTTAATAGGTAAGATGTGCCTATATGGTTTGGTTCCTTTTATATATATATATATATATATATATATATATATATATATATATATATATAAAAGTCTTTTTTACGTATTTTCCCTAAAACAAAAAGGGGAGAGAGGCAGAGTTTAGTCTCTATTTTTCTTTTTAAAATAGAGTTTAGTCGTTTTTTTGTGGTTAAAATAGATATTTATATATTACTAGTAGCCAAAAAATATTACATAGCAATGTCACTGATGGGGTATTGTAAGACCCCAAGCATAGCAATGTTTTGATATATGGAGTCCATATTACATGCCACAAAAGCCCTAACAACTTCAGCTTCTAGGATGTCTGTCCAAAAAGCATCATTGGTAAACATAGGAGGAACTAGTGGTAGGCTAGATCTGTCCAAAAAAACTGTCTTTGCTGCTTCCTTTGCCATTGCATCTGCCACCCTATTCTGCTCCATGTAAGTGTGTTTCACCACGACTCTTCGAGTCCTGCATATTAGTAATCTGCATTCAAAATTATAGGATCATATATTAGGTTACCTGCAATTAGCATTTGTATGATTTCGACCGAGTCTGTGTTGATATCCAATGGAACCCAATTATTTTTTTCAGCAAGTTGCAGTCCTTTTAGGAGAGCCTTCAATTCATCCAAAGTGCGTTATATGTTGTATATTCTCCATAACCCCATTATCCATTCACTATGATTTCTGAATACACCATATATTCCTCCTATGCCTAGGTTGCCTTTAGTTGCGCCATCGGTATTTAGCTTATAAAAACCCCTTCTGGGTAGCTTCTATTTAACAGTGATTTAGTAAGTTATTTTGGTGGATATATTTTTACCAGCAAAAAGTATTCAGTAGCTTTTGAGATGGTGTTTGCGTGTTTATTCTATCTTTTTTGTTATTGAATAGGTTGTGATTTTTCAATAGCCAAATATGTAAGAAACGGAAAGGGGTGATGTTTTTCCAAAGGATGTGGCCATTGAAGGATTTTTCCTAAGTGTATCTCAAGTAGTGGGCCATTTTTCGGGTGAGAATATGGGGTCATGTTGCCTGCTCTCAAGGGATGCTTTGGAAAGTAGTTCTTGCTAGAATTCGACTGCATTTATGCAATAAAAAAAGATATGGTCAATTGTTTCTTCATAGTTGTTGCAGAAACACCATTGTGGGTTACAGTTGACCCCAATTTTGTGAAGGTAGCCCATAGTAGGTAAATTTTTGTGTGTAGGATGCCAGATGAAGTTCTTGATTTTGTTCGGTGTGGAGTTTTCACATCCAATTGAAAGCTCCCTCATCTTCTATTCCAACATTGGTTTATTTTTGCTAAGGAACGAGTAAGTAGAACTGTTAGTGAAAGACCTACTAGTAATTAATTCCCATATTAGTTTGTCATCTTTGGTACGATTTGGGGGAATGAAGACAGAATTGATCATGTTGGAGATGCTTGGGGGTAGCTCTATGGATATGGTGGAAAGATCCCAAATCCCTGATTTGTTAACAGTGTCTATATTGACATTTAGATCATTCTAGTAAAATGAACATGCAATCATGTTCTAATTGCTTTCTGGTTAGGAATTCATGCGTCACTAAGGAAGTTGACCCTGTTTCCCTTATGGAATACCATCTATTTGCCTTCCTACAAGTATCCCATCCTTTGAGAATGTATTGCCAGGTAGGTAATTTAGGGTACCTAAGGTTTCTAAGGGTGTGGTTCCAATTACAATATTTAAAAATGAGAACTCTAGCCCGTAAGCTGGTTTTATTTTGATAAGTCCTCCAGGCTAGATTTGCAAGGGCTGCTTTATTTTTTAGATAAACTTTTTGGAGCCTTAACCCTCCATATGCCTTCTTTTTGTAACCCTATCCCAGTTTATTAGGTGCATTTTTTTCTTATTTGGTGTAGTGCCCCAGATGGAGTTCCATTGGATTCTATCAATTTGTTTGGTGACTTTAGTGGATAAATTGATGTATTGCATGACATGGCTAGGGATACTATTTATGGAAGATTGTACCAGGATAGTTCTGCCAGTCATGTTCAGACAACTTATTTTTTAGCTAGTCAGTTTGGATTGGATATTATCAATTATGATTGAAAAACTGCACTGGTGGCTTTCTTGTGGAGGATGGGAAAGCCAAGGTATTTACAAAATGAGGGTAGCTTGGATTGATAGAGCATTTGTGATATTTTCCATTGTATCCTGGGGTATGTTGTTGGAGAAGAGCACTCTTGACTTAGTAAGATTGAGTTTTTTGGCCTGAGCACTCATTGAAAGACTGCATGATTGAGTATATGGAGGTGTAGTTCCTGCTGCTTGCTTTGGCAAATAGGGTGAGATCATCAGCAAAGAACAGATGTGAGATTTTAGGATGAGACATACTGATACTTATGGGTTTCCATTTATTTTATAGAACTGCCTTATCTATTGATCGGGATAGCCTCTTTATACACATTATGAAAAGTTAAGGGGATATTGATTCCCCCTGTCTGATGCCTCTAGAGGGATTGAAGGCTTCAGTCTTCCCCCCACTAATAAGAATTGAGATACTAGAAGAGTTAATGAAAGACATAATGAGCTTGGTTAATCAAGGGGGAAAGTTGAAAGTATGAAGTATGTCCCTGATGAAGGACCACTCCATCTTGTCAAAGGCTTTTTTCAAATCAATTTTGATGATCATGTTTCCCTATTTTGCTTTCATTTTTCTAAAATGAGTGATGTATTCTTGCACAAAGATAGCATTGTCAGAAGCTTTTCTATTGGAACAGAACCTAGCCTGGCTAGGCCTTATTATATCAAGAAGTATTGGCTTGATTCTGTTTACAATTATTTTGGTGATGGACTTGTAGATTGTGTTACAAAGTCTAATTGGTGTGAAGTTTTCATCATTGAGGCTTGGGGACATTTTGGGATGAGGTAGAGCAGAGTTTTGTTCGTGGTCTCATCTATGGAGTTAGTGGAGAAGTCTTTTTTGCAAAAATCAAAGACAAAGTTGCCCACAATACTCCAGTATTTTTGGTAGAAGAAGGGGTGGAGGCCATCTGGACCAGGAGCCTTAAAAGGCTTGAGGGAGAAGAAAGCCCTTTTGATTTCCCCCATCTCAAGGGGCCTATCCAGTCTGTCTTTTTGGGAGTTAGATAGGGTATGAAATATTGTTAGATGGCAGGTGGTGGAAATGGGGGCTTGAGAGTGGGAAGAGGTATCGAGGTTGATGAAAAAGTTCTGCATGGATGTTTGGATGTCTTGTTGGTCATAGAGCCAATTCCCACTCTCAACTTTGAGAGAGAGGATTCTCTTTCTTCTTCTTCTTCTATTGAGAGTGGAAGTGTAAAAGAATTTGATGTTGCCATATCCCTCATGAAGCCAGCTAATCCTAGATTTGATCTTCCAGAAGTCCTCCTCATTTCTAAGGGTTGAGTCTAGCTCACTAATAAGAATGTTTTCTAGGTTTAGCAAGTAGGTGCTAAATTGGTAATTGGGAGATCTTTGTATTCCTGCAATTCATGCTAAGATTCTTATTTTCTTATGGAAAATGTTGCCAAAGGCATCTCTATTCCACTAGGTCACAATTCTCATGAAGGACCCAGAAGATTCGAGAAAGGTTGAATTTGCATTGAAAGCCTCATTGATGAGGTTGAGAAAAACTGGGTGGCTAGCCCACATGGATTCAAAGGGTCTAGTAAGATTATTAGTTGATTTCTCTTTTAGGATAACCTGGATGAGGCAGTGATTAGAGTAGGTCTTAGGTAGGTGCAACACGGTAGCCTCAAGGTACTGTGAGATCCAACTCTCATTGGCAAAACACCTATCTATTCTATCAAGGATCATAGAGGTCTTATTGATGTATCTTTTAATAGACCGGATGAATTTACTACCTTTGTAGCCTAGGTATAATTGTTTTCATTCATTAATACAATTTCAGAAAAGGTTGTTGCGACTAGGATTTATTGGGTTGCCCCCATATTTATCCTTTGTTTTCAAGACTTAGTTGAAGTCTCCTCCCACAAACCAATTATTTGTGAGAGTTTTGGAGATTGTAATTAAGTTCTCCTAGAGTATTTTTCTATTTGCTAAACTATTACTAGCATAAATAGTAGAGAATAACCAAGGAGAATGGTTAGGGAGTACCTTTACCATGGCATGGATACCTTGAGGGGTGGCAGTCACCTAATCTACACTAACGATGTCCTCCTTCCATATAAACATAATCCTTCCAAATAAACCAATGGCCAATGATTGGATAATCAGATCAAAGTGAAGCTCCTTAACTAGTTTCTTGTGGTCGGCCATTTTGGTTTCCAGCAGAACGAACATGGCTGGCTTGTACAACTTGACCATCTCCGTACAGTGCCTCTTAAACTCAGCATTGTTCCCACCCTAACATTACATATTATGTAGTTCATTAGGGGTGGTTGGTTGTTTGGGTGTTGGCCTTCTTGAGGGTTCCTCATTCCTTGTGTTGCCTTCCTCGGAGGCAATTGGGATTTCCTCTTTAAGCTGAGTACCGGAGTTAGACTGAGTAGTGGTTTGATGGATTCTTAGGCCTGGTGAGACACTAGGATCAGTCCATATTTGGTCATTGATATGGGGAATAGAATTACTAGCACCTCACTCGTATCCACACTTGTCACGACCCCGGTTTGTCCTCTGTGAACCATCGTGACGGCACCTGGTCTCTACGACTAGGTAAGCCTAAATTGCAGAAGAAAAACCAAACCGATGGAAGTAAAACAATTTAAAGCAAAAATAAAGTAATAAACAATGTTTTAAAAGTGTCGCTCGGTGTACACGGTATTTAATATCTCAAAAACAATACAGATATCCAAGAACCAAAAACCCACGAATCACAAGCTAAGGATACTAAATAACTCTAACTCTAGAATGTCTAACAAAGCACAGAAAATACAGAAGGGCTAATACTAAAAAACAAGAATAGAAAGAGACTCCTCGGTTTGCGGACGCGGCAAATATACCTCGAAATCGCTACATAAGCGTCTCACCTCAAGGATGATAAGACTGAGTGAAAGTACCTAGATTTGCACATGAAAAACATGTGCAAAAAGGGCATGAGTACACCACAGCGGTACTCAGTAAGTGCCAAGCTTATTCTCGGTAGGGTAGAGACGAGGAAGGTCAGGGCCCAACTGAGATGAAATAAAATATAAGGGTTAACAGTGTGGAATAAAACAATATAGATAAGTGAAAAATAAGAAATAACATAGAATTGGAAGAACAACAACTAGAATAGAGATAAAACAAGTCACAGAAAGAAATACAGCTCAACACAGAGATTACAACCGGGGCATCTTCCAAGATACCGTCCTGTAGTCCCAATTACAACTATCCAATGGATCTTCCGGGATACCATCTTGTAGTCCATTATATATATATATATATATATATATATATATATATATATATATATATATATATATATATATATATATATATATATATATATATAT
>MU673117.1:92409-104258 GCA_026770625.1 Nicotiana glauca
GGGATACCATCTTGTAGTCTATTATATATATATATATATATATATATATATATATATATATATATATAAGTATCTCCCGAGATCTCATCCCATAGTCCAACTATAGTGCATGAAGATCTACCGAAATTCCGATCCGTAGTCCCAAATATAAATACCTAGTACTGGGGGAATCTACTGGGTGCAGTCCCATAGTTGTATATAACTGTGTGGCGGGATCTACCGGAGTTCCACATTCGTAGTCCTATCATAACCCGAATTTCCCACCCTCGAGAGTCGTGATGGCGCCTACTAATGTGAGCTAGGCAAGCTAATTATGTGAACAATTTGCCTTTTTACCCATTTTATATTCATTAACAATTGCGAAGTGATAGCACTTAAACAACGAAATTTAACATAAGCGGAAGAAGAAGCGATAACCTAGTTGAACATGAATCCAATACAACTCTTTGAGTTTCGACTACCCAGAACTGGTGCCACAGTTTCACAGATGATCTAAGAATACTACAATTAAAGGTTTGAAAGAAATACTTACAACACTATCTCTGGAAATGCATGACAGAAACCGGAATAGTAGATATAAGGAGACGCCAAGGCCCACGGACGCCTGTAGGACTACCTCGGGTCACCTGATGAGCAAGAACCAGCAATCCCACTGCGATCCAAAGTCTACAACACTAGGGTCTGCACAAAAGGGTGCAGAGTGTTGTATCAGCACAACCGACCCCATGTGCTAATAAGTGCCTAGCCTAACCTCGGCGAAGTAGTGAGGAGGCTAGGACCGGACTACCAAATAAACCTGTGCAATTTAGCTATATACAACGAAAAAGAAGTACAGAAAGAAATAGTAATATACAGTCAAGTATGGGAGGGGGAAAACATGATGCGGGGAAACAACAAGTATAAACAGGAAACCAGTAATTTAGTGTAGAGAAACCGTAACACAGTTATAAATAAAAATTAGGAAATCAAAGACAAGTGTCGGCATCACCCTTCGTGCTTTTACTCTCTCTCACCAAAACAATACACGGTATCACCCTTCGTGCTTTAACACTCTCTCACCAAAACAATACACGGCATCACCCTTCGTGTTTTACGCTCTTCCTCACCCAAACAACAATCACAAGACAAATAGGGTAACAGAATCTATATCCTCGAAATAAAATAGAGTAACAACAGAAAATCAGTAAATAAACATAAAGGCCAACATAACTCAATCATTAGCAAGAATTAGGGAAAATCAAGGACAAGTGAACGGCATAATCCTTCGTGCTTTTATTCTCGTCCTCACCATAAGAATCATTACAATAGGCACAGAATGGTACATCATGCGGAACCGTATCACCCTTCATGATTTACACTCTTTCCTCACCATGAAATCAATATAATAGGCACGAAATGGTACATCGTGCGGCACGGCATCACCCTTTGTTCTTTACACTCTTTCCTCACAAAACAAACAATGCACGACATCACCCTTCGTGCTTTAACTCTCTTCCACACCCAAACAATAATCACAAACAATAGGGGAAGGAAATAAAGGGAATTTACAATAAGAATCCCAGCAAGGGAACAACAAGTCAACAATTAAATCCCGACAAGGGAACAACATCAATCACATCCATATCCTGGCAAGGAAGATAAGAAATAAATTAGCAATAGCCCGGCAAGGGTGACAACATAATGATCTCTTCTCTTTCTCACTTTCACTTCACAATTCACTTCACAATTCGAGCCAGTGCTATAGAGGTTCAATTATTATGTATACCTTCATAACTCATTTCACAACTCAAGCCAATGATCTAAAAGTTCAATTGTCACTTATGCTTTCACAATTCTTTATTCAACTTGATCCAATGCTCCTCAATGTTCATAGTTCACAATTCTTTCCACAAACTTTATACAACAATTAGAAACCATCACCAAGTCATGAAAGATACAACGAAGTCATGATAATCACAATATAAAGACTCAAGGGCATGCCAAACACCAACGTATAGATACTCGTCACCATGCCCATACATATTACTCAACAAGAAACAAATAGCAAATAGGACACAACTCCTAATCCCTCAAGGTAAGGTTAGACCAAACACTTACCTCGATGCCATGAACACAATTTACGCTTCAATTATAGCTTTACCCCACGATTCCACCACCAATTCATTCGTATATAGTCACAAGTTAATCAATTACATTATAAAATGCAAAATGAATCAATTCGAATGCATAAAAATGAATTTCCCAAAGCTTTACCTAAAAAGTCAAAAATTGCCCCTGGGCCCACATGGTCAAAACCCGAGGTTCGAACCAAAACCCGATCTCCCATTCTCCCACAAACTCAAATATATAATTTATTTTGAAATCGAACCTCAAATCGAGGTCCAAATCCCCAATTCTAGAAAAACCTAGGTTATACCCAAAACACCCAATCTTCCGCATGAAAATCATTTATTTGAACTTGAAATCATGTCAAAAGATGTTAAGAATTGAAAAAAGTTAGTTAAAAATGACTTACAATTGATTAGGAGAATAAGAAATCCTTGAAAAATCGCCTAAGTGTGTTTATGTTTTGAGAGAATATGAAAAATGGGATTAAAATCGTCTAAGTATAAAACTTGCAGGTCTCTGATATGGGAATTGCAAACCCCGACCTTTGCTGGCTTGGGAATTACGAAGGGAGGTTGGGAAATACAAAGTCTGGGAGTTGCGAAAGGAGGTTGGAAATTGCGAATTGCGAAGGAAGTTTGGGAAATGCGAACTGGGATTGCGAAGGGAGGCTGGGAAATGCAAAGCCTACAGGCCTGCAATTCCTTAAGTCCAAAATTTCACCTCGTGGCCTATCCAAAACTCACCCAAGCCATCAGTGCTCCAAACCAAATATGTGCACAACCTCAAAAATATCTTACAGACTTATTCGTATTCAAATCACCAAAACAACAGCATAAACATCGAATTAGACCTCAAGATTAATGAAATTTCTCAAAACTTCTTTAAACATCAAATTTGCATTTAAGGTCCGAATCACATCAAATGGATTCCGTTTCTCACTAAACTTCACAGAATTATCTTAAATCATATATAAGACCTGTATCGTACGCCGGAACCAAAATACGGGCACGATACCAACATGTTCTAATCAAAATTCATTTCTAAACCTTATAAACAATTTTAGAAAATAATTTTCTTCAAAAATTCATTTTTCGGGCTTGGGACCTCGGATCGATTCCGAGCGTACACCCAAGTCGCATATTTAGGACCGTCACATCACGGGTCCAGGTCCGCTTACTCAAAATATTGACCAAAGTTAAATTAGTTCATTTTATAGTCAAAATTTATCATTTTTCAAAGATTTCCTTATTTAAGCTTTCAGTCTACGCGCCCGCACTGCGCACGTAAATTGAGGTAATGCTAAAAGAGGTTTTTAAGGTCTCAGAACATAGAATTCAATTTAAAAGCAAGTGATGTCCTTTTGCCTCTTCACAACTCCCAAATAAATATATAAGGGGGATTTACCGGAATCCCACATCTGTAGTCCTGAATAAATAAACAAGGGAGAGCTACTGGAATCCCACATCCGTAGTCCCAATGTAAATACACAATAGCAATAGGAAAATATTTAGAAATGGAAAATTTTATATTAAGGCAAACAAGTAATTCTAGCCTAGCATGCTGCACAGAATTCAGGTAAGGCAATTTGATCAAATAAAGCAATTAAATCACTTATACATGCTTTCCTAAGCTAGCAATAGGCTTAATAGTGCGAGTAGTAAAAACAGGAAAGGAAACATACTAGTAATTACTCAATGAAATCCGGATTTCCAACAATTAGCACAAGTACACACTCATCACCTCACGTACAAGGAATTTCAATTACCAAATATACCAAATCCTAAGGGGAAGGTCCCCCACACAAGGTTAGGCAAGCCACTTACCTCGAACAAGTGCAAATCAACCCGAAACCACGCTCTTGCCACCAATACTCGATTCCAAATGGCCCAAATCTATTCAATTCAATTGCATAATGTAAATAACACTTCAAATAACTAATTCTACAATGAAATTCTAAGCTAATAAGCAAAATTAGATAAAATGACCAAAATGCCCCTCGGTCCCACATCTTGGAATCGGGTCAAATTTACATTTTCATAATTCTCATACTCTCACGATTCTATGCATAACAAGAATACTGAAATCGGAGTTCAATTGGCCCCTCAAATACCCCTTTTAAGGTCTCTTAATCTCACGCCCTAATCATCGATCTTTCCCAAATTTTTTCACCACTAATTAGGTCTTCAATCATATAAAAACTAGTCATGAAGTAAAAAATGTTACCTCCAAGTGATTCCCCTTGAATCCCTCTTCAACCCTCTTCAAAAAGGTTCAAAATCGCCTAAAATTGGAGGAACTTAGGCTAAAAACTGCGGAATAGACCTTTTAAATCATTCTGCCTAGGCATTTAAATCCTTCTTCGCGAACGCGGTCAAAGCATCGCGTTCGTGAAGCACAAAAATTCCGAATGCTAAGCACGTGATGCCTCACTCGTATCCATATTTGGTCATTGATCCGGGGAATAGAATTACTAGCACCTCACTCGTATCCACACTTGTCACGACCCCGGTTCTCCCATCGTGAACCATCGTGACGACACCTAGTCTCTATGACTAGGTAAGCCTAAATTGCGGAAGAAAAAACAAATCTGTGGAAGTAAAACAATTTAAAGTAGAAATAAAGTAATAAATAATGTTTTAAAAGTGTTGCTCGGCATACACGATATTTAATCTCTCAAAACCAATGCATATATCCAAGACTCAAAAACCCACGAATCAAAAGCTAAGGATACTACATAGCTCTAACTCCAGAATGTCTAATAAAGCACAGAAAATACAGAAGGGCTAATACTAAAAATCAAGAATAGAAAGGGACTCTTCAGTCTGCGGACGCGGAAGATATACCTCGAAGTCTCTACAGAACTTTCTCGCCTCAAGGATGATAAGACTGAGTGAAAGTACCTGCGGAAGATATACCTCGAAGTCTCTACAGAACTTTCTCACCTCAAGGATGATAAGACTGAGTGAAAGTACCTGGATCTGCACATGAAAAACATGCACAGAAAAGGTATGAGTACACCACAGCGGTACTCAGTAAGTGCTAAGCCTAACCTCGGTGGGGTAGTGACGAGGAAGGTCAGGGCCCTACTGAGATTTAAAAAGATATAAGGGCTAACAATGTGGAATAAAACAGTATAAATAAGTGCAACAATAAGAAATAACATAGAATTGGAAGAACAATAACAACTAGAACAAAGATAAATCAAATCACGGGAAAGAAATACAGCTCAACACAGAGATCACAATCGGGGCATCTTCTAGGATACCGTCCTGTAGTCCCAATTACAACTATCCAACGGATCTCCGTGGGTAACGTCTCGTAGTCCTATATATATTCGAAGGATCTCCCAGGATCCCGTCCCATAGTTCAACTATCAGTGCGCGGGGATCTACCGGAATCTCGATCCGTAGTCCCAAATATAAATAACCAGTAGTGGGGGAATCTACTGGGTGCAGTTTCATAGTTCCATATAACTGTACAGGGGGATCTACCGGAATCCCACATCCGTAGTCCCAAATAAACAGACAAGGGGGATCTACCGGAATCCCACTTCCGTAGTCCCAAATAAAAAGGCAAAGGGGAGTTACCGGAATCCCACATCCATAGTCCCAATGTAAATACACAGCAGCAATAGGAAAATATTCAGAAATGGCAAATTTCATATTAGGGAAAACAAGTAATTCTAGGCTAGCATGCTGCACAGAATTCAGGTAAGAAAGTTTGAGAAAATAAAGTAATTAAATCACTTAGACATGATTTCCTAAGCTAGCAACATGCGTAATAGTGCGAGTAATAAAAATAGGAAAGTAAACATACTAGTAATTACTTAATAAAAACTGGATTTCCAACAATTAGCACAAGTACGTACTTGCCACCTTATGTACAGGGCATTTCAATTACCCATATACCAAATCCTAAGGAGAAGGTCCCCCACACAAGGTTAAGCAAGCCACTTACCTTGAACAAGCTCAAATCAACCCTAAACTATGCTCTTGCCACGAGTACTCGACTCCTAAAGGCCTAAATCTGTTCAATTCAATTGCATATTGTAAATAACACTTCAAGTAACTGATTCTACAATTAAATTCCAAGCTAATATGCAAAATTAGTTAAAATGACCAAAATTACCCTTGGGCCCACATCTCCGAATCAAGTAAAATTTATATTTTCGGAATCTTCATACTGTCACGAGTCTATACATAACAAGAATACTAAAATCGGAGTTCAATTGGACCCTCAAATACCCCTTTTAAGGTCTCTTAATCACAGCCCCTAATTACCTATTTTTCCCAAATTTTCCCACCACTAATTAGGTCTTCAATCATATAAAAATGAGTCATGAAGTCAAAATATTACTTCCAAGTGATTTCCCTTGAATCCCTCTTCAATCCTCTTCTAAAAGCTTCAAAAGTGCCTAAAACTGGAGGAACTTAGGCTAAAAATCGCGGAATAGACCTTTTAAATCATTCTGCCCAGGCATTTAAATCCTACTTCGCGAACGCGGTCAAAGCCTCGTATTCGTGAAGCACAAAATTCCATTGACCAAAACTCTCCTTCTAGAACGCGATCACACCATTGCGAACGCAATGCCTCAGTTTCACCAAACTTCGCGAATGCGACGAGCATCACTCGAACGCGGTGCACAAAGATCCTACTGGCCAATTTCCTCTTTCGTGAATGCGAGGTCCACTTGCGAACATGTAGCGTACATTGGTGGACCCTACACAAATATGAGGACTATGTCACGAACGCTAAGATCAACAGGTCCTTACCTTCATGAACGTGGGACATCATCGCGAACACGAAGCACAAATTAGCTGCTTCACCTAGATGCTCTATGCAAACGCGAAGCCCTCTCGCGAACGCGATGAGTGTTTTCTCTGCAACACAACAGCAGAAAATCTGCAATCTTTGTTCAACTTAAAATGATCCGATAAACCCTCCGAAACTTACCTGAGGCCCACGGGAACTCAACCAAAGGCACCAACATATCTCAAAACCTTATTCAAGCTTGTACAAATCTTCAAAATACCTCAAATAACATCAAATCTACTAAAACATATCGGATTCAAGACTAAGTTTCCAAAAACTCTAAAAATACGCTTTCGATCAAAAAGTCTATCAAACCTCATCCGAATGACCTGAAATTTTGCACACACATCACATTCGACATTATGGAGCTACTCCAACTTTTGAAATCCTAGTCCAACGCTCAGATCAAAATCTCACTATCGAATCAAAAACTTCAAAAATTCAAGTTTCGACATTTCAAGCCTAAATTAGGTACGAACCTCCAAAACACAATCCGAACATGCTCCTAACCCCGAAATTACCCAACGTAGCTAACGAAACCATCAGATTTCCATTCCAAGCTTGTCTTCACACTGCTATAAGTACGAACAACTTTCCAACACTTAATCTCTTATTTAGGGACTAAGTATCCCAAAACTCTTCGAAATTCAAAACTGAACATTTTGGTAAATCAAAATAGCAGAAATAAACTCGGGGTTAGTAGTTAATATGGGATCGAGGCATTAATTCTTAATACAACTGTCCGAGTCATCACAATACTGTATTCGATCACCCTGACTGAGTCCAAGAAGAGCGAGTCTGTTCGAAGAAGGCCATAGGTTGTTCCTTCCACCTCTGTCGAGTTTTTCCATTTGAAGAGGTATAAGGCCTTGTTGATTTCCTTTTTGATATTGATGAGTGATGGGGATGTGCTCTTCTTTGTCATAGCAAAAAATTATGGCATTTGGTGAATCTGGGGGTCGATGGTCACAAATATCGGCACTCCTACTCGATCCTCTGTTCCCAGGTCTGGGAAGAATGGTAATGACTAGACTATTTGGGATATGTGACTGTTGAGCATCAGAGCTTCGATGTTTGATTTAATGTTGTCCTTATTCACCATCATCTGCCACAAGCATGGACCAAAGGCAGCTAGGCTCTGTTCATGGCTTCTACAGTTACCCTTTCAAGTGAGACGGATCTGGACAATCAACGTCATCGGCTGGCCTCCCAGGGTAAAATTGTAAGTTAAACCCTGGCCCTGCAATGCCGCCTCCAGCCAGGATATCGGTAGGTGGTCCAGTGGTAGTAGTAGCGAGGTCACAAAGGGAAGGCGAAACTTGTTTTTTTTGTGTGTTTTTTTAATTTACTACTTTAAGTAAAGGGGGTGATTAACTTAATGGGCTGAGCCATTATTGTGACCTTTGGTGTCATATCCCAATCAGTGGAGGAGGCAGTGTTAATTGTGCATGGGGAGGGGGATTTTAAATTAATTTGGGATCTTATAGAGTGGACGGTGAGTGTCTTTTCACCTGAATTGGAGTGTGGTTCCTGAAGAGGCACTTAAGTGTTCATGGTGAGTGTTGAAATTTCTACATTGGAGGTTATCTCAGAGATAGTGGTAGGTTTAACATAGGCCAGAGTGTAGGGATTGATGTTTGGGCTGGCAGCCTCAAATTGAGTAGGGGGCCCGATTGGTTGTACGTGGCTGACCCCAAGTCCATCACCCCAAGTCTGTTGCCTCGTTCGATGGGCCAAAAATAGGGGCATTCTCTTAGGAAACTAATCGGGGTTCAAGATTGGAGTGTGTTTTAGAGTCTTCGGGCCCCGTACTAGCTTTTACTTTTGCATTCATTTTGCACTGGGACCACATTGGAGTGGTGGCCTAGTAATAGGGGTGGGAATTTATTTGTTAATTGGGCCACTGGTCCTGCAGATTGTTTTGGACTGGGTTTGTTTGCTTTTGAATTATACTGAATAGTTTGAGTTTGTAGGAACTTACCTAAGTTTTTGTCGAACATGTTTACCTGTATTTGTTGAGCATGTGTTGAGTTTTGTTGGTTGTTTGACGCTCCGTCATTCCTTTATTTTGGCTTCTGTTGGCCTTGTGTTTTGTTTTTTGGGAAGGTAACTGTTTCCATTTGTTTTCTTGCTCCGTAATTTTTTCTGAAGGCTTTAGTGCTTCTGATGGCATAGATGGTTGTGGCTTGTTGTAGTTCCAACCCTTTGAAATGAGTCCAATTCTGCCACAGGACGTGCATATTGTACCTTCTCATTCGTAGATCATTGCTTGTTCATGGTCACCGATTATCACAGATGTTTCTAGTGGTGTTTCTAGGAGTACTTAAATGCATATGCGTGCGTACCTTCCTCTAAGGGTATAAGGGGTGCATGAGTCTATTTTTAGTAGTTTGCCCAGCTTCATTCCTATTTTTTCCAATATTTCTTTGTCGTAGAATTTCAGTGGGAGTTGTGGGAGACGAATCCAGATATCTGTGGTAGAGAGTGTGGCATATTGTGGTACGAATTTTGGTTCCATTTATGTACAGAAAGGAAATTCCTAAAAACAAACCATGGTCATAGGTGCAGTGCCTTGACCATATGTTCCACTAAACTGAATTTGAAAATGAAGAAGTCTAATCCTATGTCAATCAAGATTAACTGCTCGGATTATTTTCATAAGTCGGTTAGTTTAGAGCGAAGATATTGGTGTGGCATTCTACGCTCGAAGACCTTTATGATTACATAGTAACGCAAAGGGAGATAGAGACGTTTCTTGTCATCATGGGTTACTGGGATTGATCCTTCAATATTTTTCCATTTATCATCTTCGATGAATGTGGGTACATCTTCCTCATAGTATTTATTTTGTTCACTTACCGGTTTATCCAGTAGCATTCCTTGTAGGATTGTTATTTTGTTGTCTTTTCAGTGTCAATCTGGTTGTTTTTATCCAGTAGTTCTGACGGTATTGGTGTTGTGATCATGGTTGTATCCATGGTTTCAGGGGTTACTTTTAGAGAGAGTTAGTGGATGACTGGCCAAACTACACTTGTAATTGTTTCCTTATTTTCTAGTAATTTTTACCTCCTATAGCAAATGTTAACACTTTATTTATTTTAAATAAATTTCATTTAAAAAAATTATATTCTATAAATATCTTTTAATGTTTATAGCAAAATATCTAATTTTGGTTACCTCCTACCCCTAAGCCACTAAATACGCTATTCAGTTACACTATTTTCTTTCTCTCTCTACTTTGATACATCTCATTCTCTTTCTCCATATTTTGGGCTATTCTTTGGTGCCAAAGCTCTTGAATTAGACTCCGCCATTCTTCCACCACATCCCTACTGCTGCTTTTTACAAACCAATTGCCATTATATTCCTCTTTCTTAACCTGTTCCCCCTTTTATAGTAGTAGAAAAATAATTTTCACCAGAAGAAGGCAAAGAAACCTCGATATTATCATCCAAGGGAGACCAGTAACAAGAGATAGCAATTGTGGATTCGCCTGAAATTAGGCTTTGTTGGCGGATTCATTGGAAATTAGGGTTTGTTCTTAAACAAAGACGACGGAGTTTAGGGCTGAGCAACTTGATTTTCTGTTAATATATTTCCATGTATTTTTAACGTATCACGCTATATTTTTATGTATTTTATTGTATTCATTGTCTTTTTTTTCATTGTAATTCAATGTATCTCGTTGTATTCCATGTATTTCATTGTATTCAGTGTCTTTTTTTCATTATTTTTCAATGTATCCCGCTGTATTCTATGTATTTTATTGTATTCACTATCTCATTATAGCCATGAATGTATTCACATATTTTTTTTAATTAATATAATTTATGTATTCAGATATATTATATAATTTCTCTAAAGATTGCTATGTTTTGGGGTATTTTTCGGTCAAGAATCTTTTTTATACAAGGAAATACAAATTTTGTGTGTTATAATTGAGTTTGTCGAGTTATATTAGGAGTCTATTATGTTAATTAATTCACTTTCCGTTTAAAACTATGTAGTCCCCTATTTCACGCCTTGAATACAGTTTAATACAGTAATTTGTCTAACTGTAATCTCATATTTCACGCCATGAATACAGTCGAATACAACAACTGATAGCTGGACTTCCCTGATTCACGTTTATTTTTGCCACTATATTCATGAATACAGTAACTTAAATACATCTAATACATCTTATAACAACAAAAAACGTATCTACAATCCGTAATATAGCAAATGGTATCTATAGATAGCTAATTACAACTAAAAGATAGTACTTTATGAAAATTTCTCTATTTTCTATTCAAACTAGAAATCTTTGGGGTCTGTGGTTGAGTTTAGTCTTTGAACCATTATACTTTTCATGACAAAGTTTATGAAATGGATCGACATCTAGAAGTTCATCTTTTACCACTTTGGAATTTTCGAAGTGCCAGAAAAGAATTTAGGACAGCGTCTAATGGTAAGATCATGAACTGCTTTATACCTGATTTGTAACTAATAAGGCTTAGGGTGTGTTTTGTAGGATGGAAAATATTTTGAGCAAAATGTTTTCAAATTTTCCATGCTTGGTTACCTTAAATGTTTTGAAAAATATTTTCCTTATGAACTCGTTTTCCTTCAATTGGAGGAAAATATTTTCATTATCAAAAGATAGAAAAATATTTTTTTAAAACTCCTTCTCAACATTCCCTACCCTCACCAACCCATCACACCCATTGTCTCCAAAAAAAGCCTTTTTTTTTTTTAATTTCAGTTTTTTCGTTGCTACCCACCCTATTACCCCTCCATCCCACCCCACCTCTACCCCCATCCCCCTCCCGCAAAAAATAGTATTTTTTATTCCAATTTCAAATTTCTATTTTTAAGTTTTTCTGCACCACCCACCCCCAACTACCCCCCTCCCAAAAAAATTATTTTTTTTTTTATAATTTCAAATT
>MU673117.1:105522-127413 GCA_026770625.1 Nicotiana glauca
CCCCCCCCCCCCCCAAAAAAAATATGTTTAATATCTTTTTCAATTTTACTTTTTTTATTTATCAGTCTAAAAGTTTAAAATTTTACAAGTTCCAAAGTTATGAGTTCAGAGGTTTATGTGTTTGGAAGTTTTTGGGTTTAGAAATTATAAAGTTTACGGGTTAAAAATTTCGCGGTTTCCAAACTTCAGCAGTTCGAAAGTTTATGAAAAATGTGGATTCAGAAGGTTGTTGTTTTGAAAGTTTATGGCTTCATGTTTATTATATCTGAATTATATTTGGATACTCTTTAGAAGTCGTTTTCCTGTATTTCCGTACTAGACACCGGAAAATGAATAAGATTACTAAGTATTTTTCAAGAAAATATTTTCTTAAAAAATATTTTCCACGAAAAATATTTTCCGTTATACCAAACACACACTTAATTTATTCATTTTTGAAATCAAAACTTCGGCATTCAAACATTACACGGAATGTGCTAGAAGAAGCGAAATGTACTAGAAGAAACGATTTTAAATTCAAAACATCGATAGCTTCTTTGAATTTTGGGATATTTTCCTATACTAATTTCAGTGTATGTGCATTGCACGTGTGTACCACATTAATTAATAAATATATTTTTATGTAAGAAGAACAAAGTATTTATAAAAAAAGCAATTTATATCAAAATAAATTAAATATTTTCTTAAGGAAATAATTTGTAAAAGATGATTAAAAGTTTAAATTGTTTTAGATTTTATATATTAAGACTTCTCACATGATTCAAATAATACATATACGATAAATAAAATTGATTTTAAAATCCTAAATAATTAAATATTAAAAAAAATTAACACATGAAATAATTATAGTTGTGAAACAATTTAATAAAATATAATTTGAACAACGAAGAAAATATTTTCGTATGAAAAGGAAAATAAATGATCAAAATTGATCTTGCACGCTAAAAAGTTTCTTGTACGATATTGGCACAAAAGATTTACACGAAAATTATACAATATTTTTTGTCCTTGGTCGAAAAGAAACTTATCTTTTACTTTCTTATATTCTCTTCTTTTTTCTTAATGTATTTTATCCATATTCAGTTGATTTTGAACTTCTAAATATAGGTAATAATTAAATTTGACTTGATTTCGAAGTCCTATATATTAGGAAAGTAACTTAAATTACAAATTTATCCGATGTGAAACTTATCTTGAAAGGGTATAAAGGATGAACGGCATTTCAATAAGGGCCTTTGTGCCTTTAATATAGTATTGATATAAAATATATATTAATTTAACTTTTTTAATTAAAATTTGCTATCTACTAAAATAAATTAAATTTTGTTTACAAATTATATATACATTCTCCCCTAAAAGACATCCAAACTATGTTTAGGGTCTTTAATTATAACGACTCGACTGAACGTTTTGAGAATTTGCACTTCACTCGATAGTTTGGGGGCACAAGTAGCTCTGTATGATGTATTAGGACTTGTGAGCAAATTTGAGTTCATTGTGAGTTGATTTGATATATTTCGGCACGCGTTTTTGGAAGTCGAAAGTTCGAAAGTCCATTAAGTTTGATTTGAGGTGTGTTTCATCGTTTCGATGTTGTTATGCTTGAATTAAGACCTCGTGTAGGTTAGTGTTTTATTATGGAACTTGTTGGTATGTTTGTATGGGGTCCCGAGGAATTCGGGTGAGTTTTAGATAGGTTTGGGCTGTGTCGCTCGTTTTTCTTATGTTTCGACGTCATTTCTTCAAGCATAAATGGTACCACATTAAACAAATAAAATCCGATTTTTTGTTTTTATTGAAGATTTAGATCCATATCGCAATTAAGGAGCCATAGCAAAAAAGAATCGTCAAATTTGGACATTGTATGAGGATTTTATGGTCATTTTACTAAGAATTAGGCTGTCAGATTTTTCAGTTAATTACGAAATTGTCACTGACTTCGTATGTAAAAATCTGCACTATTTTTAAAAATTGAAACCAACATATCGCCTTCGTTATAAGGTCAAATGGAGTGATTCAAAAGCCTAACTTGACTGAAATTTTACAAGGAGTCCATTGGAGATATCAAAAGAGAGTTTTGAAATCATTTGGCATTCCAAATGAGATAGAACAGCTGGGCACAAATACTTAACATCGAAAGTTTATTCATTTGGTCATATGTTGAGTTGGGGAGCTCGGATTTGGATAATTGTTGGAGGTAATTTTTACTATATGGATTGGAATAAATGTTTTATACTCAATTTTTGGTTATATTTCATAAATCCATCTTCGTTTTAGGCATTTGATTGATGATTTCAAAGTGAAATTTGGGATTTTGTCTAAAATTTCACAAAGTAAATTTTTGATGTTTGAATATCGATTCTAAGTCGGATTTGAATGAAACTAGTATGGCTGGACTCGCAATTGAATGAGTGTTTGGGTTCTATAAATTTTATTGGGTTTCGAGATACGGGCTTGGGGAATTGACTTTTGTTGACTTTTTGCAAATTGTATAAGGATCATAGCTTTGTTAATTAAAATTATTTTCTCTTGCATTGTTTGATTTATTTAAGTCTTCTTTGGCTAGATTGGGCCGATCAATGGTGAATTGGTAAAGGAAAAGATAAATTGAGTATTGAGTTAGCCGAATTGAGGTAAGTGTCTTGTCTAACTTTGTGGGGAATGGGGGAGGGGACCACCCCTTAGGAATTGTGTTAATTGTGCTATATTGTTATGTGAAATTCATGTGCGCAAGGTGACGAGTGGGTACACTGCCTATATGTGGAATTGACCGATTTAGATTGTCTAGTCTCTTTCCATGCTTTTGATTAAATTGTCGTAACGTGTGGTATCTCATTGTTATATAACTAAACATGCTCTATATGATGTTGTTAGCACTTATTTACCTCTTACTCATTATTTGGCCTTATATTCCTTAGTTGAAGTCATTGCCTTCTTTATTGTCATGTTACTGTTGGGATAAAAAATAATAATCCCGCCCAGAAATATCCACGGTAAATAACAATAATCAAGAGAGTAACAACGGTACCAAATATTTTAACAGGATAAAATACAATACCCCAGCGGAGAAATATTATAACTTAGTAGTGTCAAGAGACTAATACAATTTCAAAATAAATAACACCCTTTATTTAAACACCTCACTACAATATTACTCCCCCTCACTATTTATCTCACAAACTACAATCTGTGGATTACTCTCTCTAACTCTCTGTTGCCTCTCTCGATTTGGTGTACTTGAAATTAAACAGAATGACACTATTTATAAGCAAAGTAGTCATCCAATTTAGCCAATAAAATTTGGTTTCACAAGAATCAGATTTTCTTTTTCCAAAATCAGATTTGGCTTTGCAAAATCGGACTTGCAATTTGCAGATGCAAACTACACAACTTGTTTAGCCATCCCTTTTTCTTTTTATTTATTTTAAATGGGTCCCACAAATCTCTCCCTTTACTTTAATTTTTCTTCTTCATTCCAAGTCTTGATCTCAATTTCTTGAAGTCATTAAACTTGAGAGGCTTTGTAAAGATATCCACAGCTTGATCATAAGAATTTACATATTTCAGCTTGACTTCCTTCTTGGGAATGCATTCTCTGATAAATTTATACCTTGTATCTATATGCTTGCTTCGATCATGATACACTGGATTCTTCGTGAGTATTTGTGCAGATTTCTTGTCATTACAAATCTCTGTAGCTTCAATTTGTGGCAAATTGATCTCCTTCAATAATCTTCTCAGTCAAATAGCATGAAACGTACAAGATGTTGTTGTTATATATTCAGCTTCACAAGTCGAGTGAGTAACAATTGATTATTTCTTTGAACTCCAAGAAATAACATAATTACCCAAGAAAAATACAAAACCATTTGTGCTTTTTCTATTATCAATATCTCCCGCATAATCATTATCAAAATATCCCATAAGATTGAAATCATTAGAAGAAGAATAAAATAACCCAAAGCCAATCATACCTTTTAGGTAATGAAGAATTCTTCTAGTTACTTTCAAATGAGTGGAGGTAGGAGCTTCCAAGAAGCAGCTTACTACTCCCACTGCAAAGAGTATATCTGGCCTGGTACAAGTCAAGTATCTCAAGCTTCCCACATGACTTTTAAAAAATGTGGGATCCACTTTTTTTCCTTTATCAAACTTGGACAATTTATTCCCACTCTCCATAGGCGTGTTCACGGGATTTCAATCGATCATGTTGAACTTCTTCAATATCTTTTTTGTATAGCTTTCTTAAGAGATAAAATTCCTTCCTCCATCTTCTTCACTTCTAGGCCCAGATAGTATGACATGAGCCCTACGTCTATCATCTTAAACTCACGGGACTACTCGATGCTCGTGGGGCTTTCTTTAATCCATATAAAGCTATCTTCAATCACAACACTTTACGCTTTTGAGCACGAAGCCTAATGGTTGTTCAACATATACTTCTTCTTCAAGATAGCCATTCAAGAAGGCTGTCTTAACATCTAGTTGATGAATCTTCCACTTCATTTGTGGTGCCAAAGAGATCAACAAACGAATCATCTCCATGCGCTTTAATAAATGCATAGACTTCTTCATAGTAAATGCCTTCCTTTGCTTGTAGCATATAGCCACCAGTCGTGCCTTGTATCTCTCCACATCTCCATCAGCATTCTTCTTTGTCTGTATACCCATATCGCTCCAATTGCTCGATGACCCTTGGAAAGAGTTGTTAACTCCCGAGTGTTGTTCTTCCCTATTGACTCAATCTCCTCCTCCATGGCTTGTCTCCACTTTTTGTTTGTAACAGTTTTATCAAAGTTCATTGGTTCATTGTCAGCAAAAAGAGACAACATAAAAAATCAAAATTAGTAACTTCTTATGTGTCCTCATAGAGCTCTTGAATACTCCTTGTCCTTTGCGGTTGTTCATTTGAACCTTCTTGAGACGAGGGAGATACAACATTAGTTGGAGAACCAGGTGGAGTTGTATCCTGCACAGTTTCCATGGTCACCGGTTCTTCTTCATCACCAAAGTATGGAAGAAAATCATATGAAGTTTCTTCCTGAGCTTCCCATTCCCATGACAATTCTTCATCAAATTCAACATCGCGACTAACCACCATTTGTATAACTTGTAGCCTTTTGAACTCGTATCATAGCCAACAAACACATGCTTGACACATCGATCATTAAGCTTCGCTCTCCCTTATTGTGGCACATGAGCATAGGCTATACTCCCAAAGATTCTCAAGTACTTGACACTTTGGCTTTCTTCCACTCCATGCTTCTTGAGGGGTCTGATCTATAACATTTCTTGTTGGAGACATGTTGTTCAAATACACGGCACAAGAAACAGCTTCGATCCAAAATTCCTTAGGCATACTTTTAGCTTTTAACATTCATCTAGCCATATTAAGAATTGTTCGATTATTTCTCTCTGAAATTCCATTTTGTTAGGGTGAATAAGGTACCGTTAGAAGGCAATGAATTCAATGAGATTGACAGAAGTCATTAAATTATTTTGAAGTGAATTTGCCTCCTCTATCGGACTTTAAAGCTTTAATTTCATAGCCAATTTCTTTCTCCACAAGTACTTTGAAATTTTTAAAAGCGGCAAAAGCTTCAAATTTTTTGTTCAAGAAATAAACCCAAGTCTTTCTACTGAAGTCATCAACGAAGAGCAGAAAGTATTTACTTTTACCAAAGAAAGGTGGATTGATAGGTCCACACAAATCAGCGTGGACAAGCTAAAGTGATTTGGTTGATCTTGACATGGCCTCCTTTGGAAAACTCCTCCTTGCATATTTTCCAAGAAGAAAAGCTTCACACAATTAATTGGGATGGTTGATTGATAGTATCTCATGTTACATGTTCTTTTCTTCCATTGATTTGAGCGCTTCAAAATTAAAGTACCCAAATTGTATGTGCCAACACCATAATTCATCTTGCACATTAGCCTTCAAACACTTTGCATCAATTATTTTAAAATTTAGTGAAAATAATCTATTCTTTGCCATATGCACTTTAGCAATTAGAATTCACTTGAATCCATAAGCCAAAGAAGTTGGTCCAAACTCAAAATATTACTCTTTAATTTTGGCATATAATAAACATCTTGAATTAGCTTATGACTACCATCTTTATAGTAGATCAGAATCGTACCTATCCCTTCGATTTGAATCTTTGAGGTATCTCCAAAGGATACATTACCTATCACTCTCTTATTGATCTCAACAAACTTTTCTTTGCATCCACACATATGATTGATTGCTCCATTGTCCAAATACCACGAGCTGCAATCATCATTATCTTCTTCCTTGATTGCCAGTGATAACGTTGACTCATCTTCTTCTTACTTGTCGTCAACAAGGTTAGATTTTCTTGAACATTGCCATGACATTCACAAGAGTAATGGCCAAATTTATGACAATTATATTACTCAATTTTTTATTTTCCATACCTTTGTTCATTATTTTCTTAATAGTAGCCACGTCATCTTCCCTCTCTATGTCCACGACCACAATCTCTGAATGTTTGGTGAATTTTAGCTTCATTGTTGAAGTTTTTACTGTTACTTCTTCCTCTTCCATGACCGCCACGTACTCGGCCTCGTGTGTTCCCTTGATAGCTCTTTTTACCTCCATAATTCTTAAAGGGTTCCTGAGTTTTAAGAAGTTGCTCCAACGACACTTCTTGCCTCCTCTTGATCTTTTGTTGATGGGGTTTTAAAGAACCCTCCAATTGCTCCGCCATCATAGTGTCTAAATTTTTAGACTCTTCAATATCACACACCATAAAATCAAATTTAGGTGTTAAAGTACGAAAGATTTTTTCTACCACACAGATGTCACGACCCAAAATCCACTAAGGATCGTGGTGGCGCCGGACACCTCTATCGGGCCAGCCAACTAACTTATCAATCAATTCTTCTCTTAATACTTTTGAAAATCTAAGGTTTTTCCTTCTATTTTTATAAATAAAAGTTCACTACTAGGATTCAAATTTAAATAATAACAAGTAGTACAAATCCGTTGTAAGCCATCCCAGAAACCCGGTGTCACAAGTACATGAGCGACTACTGATAAGAGAAATAAAATACAATATCCGCCCGAAATACAGTGGACGGAAAGTAAATATAGTATATTGGAAGGAACTATTCTAGCTGCGGTCGCCCCAATGATGCAGCTCACCTAGTCCCAGCGTCATCCATGCTGGTACGCCCAATAGGCTGCTAGAGGTATATAAACCTGTGTAACAAAAATGCACATAAGTGTAGTATGAGTACGTAATCAACGTGTACTCAGTAAGTGTCCCGCCTAATCCCGAAGGGGTTGAGAGAGATGGTCAACTTTGACAAACTCTAATGGTCCAACGGTTATTTATTCTCAATATATATCGAACAGTGGATTTATTTTCTAACATGATTTTTATCCAGATAGAGGAAACAAGTAAACACGTAATTCCTTCATAGGAAATTTTCCAAGATTTCTTTTCATTATTAACAAGGTGATCTTGAGCCAGAGTGAGGTATGTAATGACTTAAATAAGTCCAGGCAGCAATACAAGCATGCGCAAATCATACCGAGGCGACGGCCTGATCCAATAGAAATAAACGTGCACTTGCCGAGGGTCGACGGCGCGCCTATAGATGCATCTATTAATCTGCCGAGGCGTTCAGCCCGTTCCAAAATAAACACAGACAGACAGATAATCAGTCAAGTCAACATGGAGCAATTATCCAAGAAAGGCCAATTCTCTTTAATAATTTTAGAAAACGAAGCTTAAGTCTTTTTAGAAATCCATTTATTAATTTAATGTGGTTTATTACCGCGCTCGCGAATCATCCATGCGACGCGGGTATACGTAAGATACATGCTCAGATAGCCAATTAGAATTTTATCGAGGAATGATTATCCAAATGAGCCAATTCTCTATTTAACAATTCAGGAAATGATGTTTAACCTCTTTTTAAATTCGTTTACTAATCAAAGGTGATTTAAACAATCCAAGTCATCAATGGGTTCGTAATTAATTCAAGTATAACATGCTGATGAGTCCTAACTACCCGGAAAATAGCATAATAGTAGCTACACACGGGACTCTCGTCACCTCGTGCGTACGTAGCCCCCACAAATAAAGCACATAATCATTCACTTCACCTATGGGGTAAATTCCCCCTCACAAGATTAGAAAAGAGACTCACCTCGCTCCGAAGATCCACAATCGGCATTCTACATTCTTCCGAAGGCTCGACCCGATGCCCAAAGCTCCAAAACTAGCCAATGGAGATAAAAATCCATTAATATATGCTAAGGTAATCATTACAATCCAATTTATAACAATTCCTAACCTCGATCAAAAAGATACCCAAAATGCCCTCGGGCCCACGTGCCCGGAATCCAAACTTTTTCGAAGATAAAGGTTACCCATAACCTTAGGAACTCAAATATAAAATTTTCTCCTAATTCCATACACAAAATCGTGGCTAAAATTCAAGATTATAAATTTCTAGATTTTCAACCAAAACCTCAATATTTACTCTAATATCCATGCTTATATCCATGTATAAACTTGTATTTAACACAAAACTAGTAGGAATCACTTACCCCATGCTTGATGATGAAAATGACGCTCAAAAGTTGCTCCAAGATCGCTCCCATAGAAGAAAAATGAAGTGAAATGAGCCAAAAGCCGATTTTAAAACAACACTGCCCAGGCGACCCTTCTATGCGATTACAACCACAGCCCCGCGATCGCATAGGGCAAATTTGCTGCCTCCCAAAATCCTCTTATGCGTTCGCATAACTCAACCATGCAATCGCATAGGCCCAGGAAACCCCCTTCCGCGATCACATACATCCTATTGTGATCGCATAGGCCAATCCAGCCCCCTCAACTTTTGCTCTATGCGATTGCATCCCCTCTCTTGCGATTGCATAGAGTAAATCTCTGCTGCACAAATACTAGCAAACCAGCAATCCTCACGAGGCAAAAATCGATCCGTTAACCATCCGAAATCCACCCGAGGACCCCGGGACCCCAACCAACCATACCGACCAACCCCAAAACACATTACGGACTTGCTCGAGGCTTCAAATAATATCAAATAATGCCAAAATCATGAATTACACCCCAATTTAAGCTTAATGAACTTTAAAATTTCAAACTTCTATTTCCGATGCTTAAACCTATCAAATCACGTCCGATTGACCTCAAATTTTACATAAAAGTCATATTTGACATTACGGACCTACTCCAACTTTATGAATTGGATTCCGACCCCGATATCAAAAGGTCAACCTCCGGTCAAACTTCTCAAAAACCTTCAAATTTCTATCTTTAGTCAAATGGCTCTAAAATGACCTGCGGACCTCCGAATTCACTTCCGATCGTGCCCCCAAATCCAAAATTACCATACGGAGCTATTCACAATCTCAGAATCCCAAACGAACATTGATAACACTGAAATGCTCTTCAAGCTAAACTTATGAAATTCCTTCTAAAATACTAACTTCCACAATATGCGCCAAAATGCTCCCGGGTTATCCAAAACCCGAACCGGACATACTCCCAAGTCCGAAATCATCATACGAACCTACTGGAACCTTCAGATCCTGATTCTGAGGTCGTTTACTCAAAAATCCAATCCTAGTTCATTCTTTCAACTTTAAGTTTCTCAAATGAGAATTTTCATTTAAATTTAACTCTGATCTTTCTGAATTTAAGTTCCGACCATGCGAAAAAGTCATAATACCCGAAATGAAGCTGTTCATGGCCTCCGGCTGTTGAACGAAGCATTGGTACTCAAAACGATCGGTCGGGTCATTACATTCTCTCCCACTTAAACATACGTTCGTCCTCGAACGTGCTAAGAACTATACCGAAGCAGCCTGAAATTACTGATTAGCACCTCGTGCACCTTCCCGTGCTACCACAACTTAGTTGAGCACATTGGCTCGATAAATTCTAAAGATATTCCCTTTTATTCAAACAAATAAGCCTTAGAGCCCAATTCCAACATCCGGAATTCTATGCCAGGCATGTTTCCAACATAAGGTCATCGTATCAATCACTGTATGTTGTACTCAAACATGACTGCATAACTCTGTTGAATTCACACTTTGCATCACTTTACCCAAAGGAACACAATAACATTTCTGTTTGAATTAATCGAAATTCCATGAATCTGATACTCCGATTGCACCTCCTGACCTACATGGGTCTTTCTCTAAATTTTACAACACCGACACGACGGAAGAGAGGTGCCGAAATTCATAACCAACTGTTGAATCAACAAATCATTGGGTCTATACCCCTGATACGAGTCATTGCCTCTTTCTGAACCATCTAATGGTCTTAGCTCCTTAATTCACTTCACATAAACCAATTGCATTGGTCCTAAATCCAAAAATCTGGTCTCACCCAGTACGAACTGCTCAGGCAATAAGCCACTCTGAATGCGATCACAATCTCATATGACGCCACAATGTGCCAATAGGCCACCAACCCGAACACAACACAAATGGGAAATCGAACTCTGAGGGAATTACCTAACCCCCGCACTAATACGGACTTTCTTTAAAAGATAGGAAGCGAAACACACAAAGAAATAGCATATAGAAAAACCAGACTCGACATCACAATGTTGCGGCGCGCAACTCGATCTAAATAACATACCCATGGTGGCGTGCCACCCGATCCATGCATAGATCTCACATAAAGAGATTGCACTTCGAGCTAAATATGCTCATTACAATAAAAAAATATTGAATTTCAGTCGCAAGCACGCTAAGTGCATAATACCATCCCTGAGAAAACACATAGCGATGTAGGCTACAAAACTCAAGCACAACTGAGGTGCAATACAAGATCTAAATCTCAAGAGCTATCCTGCTCACATAACATCATCGCAATGCGAAACCTCAAAACATAGGAATTTACTAGGTCGTCTCACCACTCATACGGCGCAATACACCATTATCTAGAATAGCTGATGACAAAATAACACCCCGACTGTTGCTCCATAGGGAACGCTCGCTGAAGTGAACACAACTGGCCTGATACAAAGCCATGTTCACATATAAATCAATCCACCGATCTCAAGCTGATTTCTGATTGTACCAACTTGGCCAATGACCTTTCAAAGGTCCATAGTAACCCCATTTTGCCTCATATCACGTAATAATAACCATCATAACTGTAGCAACCTCCTCAGTTCATAACCCAATATACAAAGTGCTCTCCGGGCATAAATTCTCAAATCAATGATATTACCACAATCCTCATACTTGGTTTAAATCTTTAGCCAATCAAGTGACTACATGTCACACTTATACAATCTTCCCGTGGTACACGCTCCCTCAATCTTCCGAAATAAATAATAGGTCCACACATCTAAACCATCGGATGCACCAATGCTGAAAAGCGATCAAGAATCCTTAACCAGGATGCAAAACCTCTTTTACAACACATCGATCTCTGGTGACGCTGAAGACACTAACAATTTACTTTAATCATTCAATCCTTTCCTTGCTCATCCGAGCCCGTGACATCCTTGCCAACACCGAACTACAACTTTGATCCTCACTCTGAATTTCCATGCTAGTCACTACAACCAACGTGCCAATATACGATAGAACACGATTTTCACCATAACTCCGAAATCATTAATATTTTAACACTTCATCATATAAGAACTTTGCACTTAACTCACTTCAGGAGAATCATAGAAACACACAGGCAAATCCCCATAACCGTATAATATGCAAATCTGCAAGTAGTGATCCAAGCCACCATAGTCCTTCCGGAATCCGCTTCTACTTAACAAGCCATAATAGAAGAATGCCCCTGATAAATCATCAATCACGGCAGCCGACACACCTCACACGTACTGCCACAGATCATACACATAACTTGATCACGCGGACCGAACTGATCACTGGCACCCAACATGCCAATTCAACTATGGCTAATCAATTTACCTTCTTCCAATTCATCCTTGCTTGCCTTAGAAATAAGACTAACTCCATTCAACACATAACATACTCCATCTACACTTGCCCCGAGTGACCTTGAATCACGAGACCAGGCTGTCTCAATTCCCACAAACTATTTCATATCACCCAAATGCTACACCACAAGTCAAAATATCATAGAACATTCTGGGCACCTTCTCATAAGTTGTTACAAAGCCTTATTCTTAACTGTACTCATAGGCTCAAAATCATTGAGCACCACACCTACCTTCTGAATCCACTAGGACTATTATTGAGATCCACCTGCTCTGACTTGGTCCCGAATATAATTCACTCCATAAATCTTATAACACACGAATACTCTCTCGGAGAAGCACCCGGCGAAATTACTCTCTCTGAAACCTGTATCTATACCAGGCATAAATCTTGAACCTTTTTCCAAGTCCGAACATGAGACAATAAGGCCAACCATCACATGCCTCCAATAATTCAACAACAACAACCCAGTAAAATCCCACAAGTGGGGTCTGGGGAGGGTAGTGTGTACGCAGACCTTACCCCTACCCCAAGAGGGCAGAGAGGCTGTTTCCGAAAGACCCTCGGCTCAATATGATAAAAAAGACAAAAAAGACAAAAGAAGAGAGTATTAGATTCACCGCGGAAATCATACGGTAAAAGGAACATAGAAAGCAGAAAAAAAAAATAATAATAATAATAATTCAAAGCAGAAACGATGGTTTGTAAATCGATCCTACATCGAAAATAGAAAATAGTAAAACTCGACATTGCCCCTAGCTATCTTAGACAAAAACCCACCGAACTAGTCCACTACCTCCTAGCCTATAACCGAAATACTCTTCTTCCATAACTTCCTATCAAGTGCCATGTCCTCGGAAATCTGAAGCCTCGCCATATCCTGCCTGATCACCTCTCCCCAATACTTCTTTGGCCGCCCTCTGCCTCTTCTCGTGCCTTCCACGACCAACCGCTCACACCTCCTTACTGGAGCATCTAGGCTTCTCCTCTGTACATGACCGAACCATCTGAGCCTCGCTTCCCGCATCTTGTCATCAATAGGGGCCACGTGCGCCTTCTCTCGAATGCTATCATTCCTAATCTTATCCTTTCTAGTGTGCCCACACATCCACCTCAACATCCTCATTTCAGCTACTTTTATCTTTTGGATATGTGCCTCCAATAATTCATTCGCTCAAATTACCACTTATGGCATTTTCCCGTAGCTGAAACAACCCATCGATATGCAGATAAATAAAGACCTCGCAAGCAATTAACCATGCAACCCAATCTTAGGCGGTGGGACTCTCCCATTTAGCTTGAAGCCATTATTACACAACTCTGGAACTCACCAGAATCCTTTATCTCTTGTTGACATAACCTTATGAAATCATTCTTCGCAATTTCTCGGAATCTTCCTGTAAATCCCCATCTTTTATGTTCTGAATCATCATCCAGATTCGCACGACCGATGTTTTTGTTGGACGACCAATATAATTCTTTGCAGAAGCTTTTCCAACCACGCGACCGCTAATCTACTCACGGGAGATAACCCGCTTGCGAAAACCACTTCCCGACACCTTCCAAATGCTGCTGCACGGAACACAGTCACTATGACACCAACAACCAAATCCTGAGTCCAAGCTCACTCTCTAGCTGCTCCAGTCCGTTCACTCCTTGTAGACATCAATTAAATATGCGGAAACACCTTCCCAAATTTAGAGTTGTGTTGCACCCTCCTCCATTTCAAGCAGCTCCTTTCCGCCATATCAACCTTCTATCGCATAATAGCCCATACTTCAAGTCATACCCGCAGACTTCAATCACCAATCATTAAAATCCCCAATTTGATCCAAACTCTCCTTAAGGCGCGCAGTCATCCTACTACCAAGCCTGTATGCAACACCCGCCACTCTCCCACTTTGGCAGAACTCATCTCCTTAATCGGCCACTCGACCTTGCTTCTCATACTTGGTCTTCTAGAAATTTTAAATACCACCTGACACTTCCCACATGTCTTTCCTCCTCAATTGTTGCCTTAAATAAAACCTATCTTCGTGGTACTTGAACCCACAATATCTTCTAATCTTTAAGCCTTTCCAAAGGTCATCTTTATCGATCCGTCAACATTAGAAATTCTTATTCGATCTTGAATAACCGCACCATGCGACAACTGACAGTCGTACCTCCAATACTATTTCGCAATATCCTGCCATAAAGGCGAATTGTAGTAGATTATAACATCGACGAACTTGGTACGTTCCAATAGGACCACGACACCCTATCATAGAAGAAAATCTCCACCACGCTTGCAAATTCCAAGTCTCATTACTTCCACTAGCCCACATCTAACCATTCTTAATCCGACTGCATTTTCCCCTGTCGGAAATAAAATACTGAATCCCTTGATTACAAGCTGAGTAAACCTCCCTTCAATTTATCCACTGCCTCGACACGTGGACAAACATCCTACCATCATAACAACACTACGAAAAATTGCTCACGAGCATCATGGCAACCTGTGCCTAGCCTCAAGGCTCTTAAAAGTCATGTTACTGAGCTGAACAATAGAATACCCTTCCATAAAGCGAATATAATAGTCCAATCAACTATACCGGGAAAATCATCCCGCACCACATTTGTAGTGCCATTTCAATTCTTCAAATTCTCGATTTCTAGCAAGCGCTCGCGTCGTGTAAGATTGAGTAGGAAGGAATCAAAGGCATAAGCCTCAAAGGAATAGAACCGCACGATAAGGATATCAAGAAGGGAAGTACTCCTAACAGCCCTGTAGCCTCCCGAGGATAAATACAGACGTCTCTGTACCGATCCGCAAGACTCTACTAGACTTGCTAATGACTCGTGAGACCGACGGGAACCTAGTGCTCTGATACCATGTTGTCACGACCCAAATCCACTAAGGGTCGTGGTGGCGTCGGACACCTCTGTCAGGCCAGCCAACTAACTTATCAATCAATTCTTCTCTTAATACTTTTGAAACTCTAAGGTTTTTCCTTCTATTTTTATAAATAAAAGTTCACTACTAGGATTCAAATTTAAATAATAACAATTAGTGCAAATCCGTTGTAAACCATCCCAGAAACCCGGTGTCACAAGTACATGAGCGACTACTGATAAGAGAAATAAAATACAACATCCGCCCGAAATACAATGGACGGAAAGTAAATACAGTACATTGGAAGGAACTACTCTAGCTGCGGTCGCCCCAATGATGCAGCTCACCCCAGCGTCATCCATGTTGCTACGCCCAATAGGTTGCTAGAGGTATATAAACCTGTGCAACAAAAATGCACTGAAGTCTAGCATGAGTACGTAATCAACATGTACTCAGTGAGTGTCCCGCCTAATCCCGAAGGGGTAGAGACGAGATGGTCAACTTTGACACACTCTAATGGTCCAACGGATATTTATTCTCAATATACATAATGAACAGTGGATTTATTTTCTAACATGATTTTTATCCAGATAGAGGAAACAAGTAAACACGTAATTCCTTCATTGGAAATTTTCCAAGATTTCTTTTCAGTATTAACAAGGTGATCTCAAGCCAGAGTGAGGCATGTAACGACTTAAATAAGTCCAGGCAGCAATACAAGCATGCGCAAATCATACTGAGGCGACAACCCGATCCAACAGAAATAAATGTGCACTTGTCGAGGGTCGACGGCGCGCCTATAGATGCATCTATTAATCTGCCGAGGTGTTCGGCCCGTTCCAAAATAAACACACACAGACAGACAATCAGTCAAGAAGGCAAACATGGAACAATTATCCAAGAAAGGCCAATTCTCTTTAATAATTTAAGAAAACGAAGCTTAAGTCTTTTTAGAAATCCATTTATTAATTTAATATGGTTTATTACCCCGCTCGCGAATCATCCATGCGACGCGGGTACACGTAAGATACATGCTCAGATAGCCAATTAGAATTTTATCGAGGAATAATTATCCAAATGAGTCAATTCTCTATTTAACAATTCAGGAAATGATGTTTAACCTCTTTTTAAATTCGTTTACTAATAAAAGGTGATTTAAACAATCCAAGTCATCAATGGGTTCGTAATTAATTCAAGTATAACATGTTGATGGGTCCTAACTACCCGGACAATAGCATAATAGTAGCTACGCACGGACTCTTGTCACCTCGTGCATACGTAATCCCCACAAATAGGAGCACATAATCATTCACTTCACATATGGGGTAAATTCCCCCTCACAAGATTAGAAAGGAGACTTACCTCGCTCCGAAGATCCATAATCGGCATTCTACATTCTTTCGAAGGCTCGAACTGACGCCCAAATCTCCAAAACTAGCCAATGGCGATACAAATCCATTAATATATGCTAAGGTACTCATTACAATCCAATATATAACAATTCCTAACCTCGATCAAAAAGTTGCCCAAAACGCTCTCGGACCCACGTGACCGGAATCTAAAATTTTTCGAAGATAAAGGTTACCCATGACCTTAGGAACTCAAATATAAAATTTTCTCCTAATTCCATACTCAAAATCGTGGCTAAAATTCAAGATTATAATTTTTTAGGTTTTCAACCAAAACCTCAATATTTACTCTAATTTTCATGCTTAAATCCATGTATAAACTTGTATTTAACACAAAAGCAGTAGGAATCACTTACCCCAGGCTTGATGATGAAAATGACGCTCAAATGTTTCTCCAAGATCGCTCCCATGGAAGAAAAATAAAGTGAAATGAGCCAAAATCCGATTTTAAAACAACACTGCCCAGGCGACCCTTCTATACGATCGCAACCACAGCCCTGCGATCGTATAGGGCAAATCTGCTGCCTCCCAAAATCCTCTTATGCGTTCATATAACTCAACCATGCGATCGTATAGGCCCAGAAAGCCCCCTTCAATGATCGCATACATCCTATTGCGATCGCATAGGCCAATCCAGCCCCCCTCAACTTTTGCTCAATGCGATCGCATCCCCTCTCTTGAGATCGCATAGAGTAAATCTCTGATGTACAAATACCAGCAAACCAGCAATCCTCACGAGGCGAAAATCGATCCGTTAACCATCTGAAATCCACCCGAGGCCCCCAGGACCCCAACCAAACATACTGACCAACCCCAAAACACGTTTCGGACTTGCTCAAGGCTTCAAATCATATCAAACAACGCTAAAAGCATGAATTACACCCTAATTCAAGCTTAATGAATTTTAAGATTTCAAACTTCAATTTCTGAGGCTTAAACCTATCAAATCACGTCCGATTGACCTCAAACTTTACATACCATTCATATTTGACATGACGGACCTACTCCAACTTTCGAAATTGGATTCCGACCCCAATATCAAAAGGTCAACCTCCGGTCAAACTTCTCAAAAACCTTCAAATTTATATATTTAGCCAAATGGCTCCAAAATGACCTATGGACCTCCGAATTCACTTCCGATCGCGCCCCCAAATCCAAAATCACCATACGGAGCTATTCACAGTCTCGAAATCCCAAACGGACATTGATAACACTGAAATGCTCTTCAAGCTAAACTTATGAAATTCCTTCTAAAATACTGACTTCCACAATAGGCGCCAAAACGCTCCCGGGTTATCCAAAGCCCGAACCAGGCATACGCCCAAGTCCGAAATTATTATACGAACCTGCTGGAACCTTCAAATCCTGATTCCGAGGTCGTTTACTCAAAAATCCAATCCTAGTTCATTCTTTCAACTTTAAGCTTCTCAAATGAGAATTTTCATTTAAATTTAACTCCGATATTTCTGAATTTAAGTTCCGACCATGCGAACAAGTCATAATACCCGAAATGAAGCTGTTCATGGCATCCGACTGCTAAACGGAGCGCTGGTACTCAAAACAACCGGTCGGGTCATTACATACATCGTCTATGTCCTCCCCATATCGTCTCAATTGATTTACAAAAGCCTTCACTTCTGAACAATAATCTGAAATTCATTCGGATTCTTTCATTAATAAAATATCAAAATTAGCCCTAAGAATTTGAAGTTTTACCTTCCTCATCTTGTCAACTCCTTGAAGAGAATTTTGTAAAATTTCCCAAGCTTCCTTTGAGTTGGTAGCATCTGCCACCTTTTCAAACATGGCATCATCCAAACATTGGTGGATAAACGTGAGGGCTTGTTGATCCTTATTCCTCGTCTTTGGTAAGACATCTTTTTCATTTTGAGGCAGAGCTTCTTCATTATGGAGTTTTTCATACCCTATATCTATGATTTCACACACATCCTGGGAGCCAAGAATGACTTTCATACGTAAACACCATTTCTCATAATTATCTTTTGTGAGACTGGGGTACTAAAAAGACAGCAGACCATTATTCGACATGGCTCTGATACCACGTTATTGGGATAAAAAATAATAATCCCGCCCAAAAATAATATACATGGTAAATAAAAATAACATAAGAGAGTGACAACGACACCAAATATTTTAACGGAATAAAATACAATACCCTAGCAGAGCAATATTACCACTATAAGATTACAACTTAGTAGTTTCAAGTGACTACTACAAATTTGAAAGAAATAGCACTATTTATTTTGAATACCTCTCTACAATATTACTCCTACTCACTATTTATCTCACAGACTACAATCGTGTATCAACCCGACCAATCGTTTTGAGCTTTTGCACTTTGCTCGCTAGTTCTCGGGCAGGACTTGCCCGTGTGATGTATTATGACTTATGTAAATTGTTGGTTTTGTATTTTAGGGTACTGGAATGAATTTGGAAGAACGGTTGAAGCTTAAGATTTGAAATGTTTGACCAAGATTTGACTTGTTGGTATATGATCTTGTATCGGGATTTTTATGATTTTGTTAGTTTCGTTAAGTGATTTGGGACTTAGGAGCATGATCGGGATGTGATTTGGAGGTCCGTGGAAGGTTTAAGCATGAATTGGCAAAACTGAAATTTTGACAATTTCTGGTTGATAGGTGAGATTTTAATATAGTAGTCAGAATAGAATTTTGGGAGTTGCGGTAGCTCCATTCTGTCATTTGGGATGTATGTGCAAAATTTTAGGTCATTCGAACGTGGTTTTGTATACTTTTTGATCGAAAGCGTAATTTGGAAGATTTTGGAACCTTAGGCTTGAATTCGATGTGATTTGATGGACTTGATGTTGTTTGAGGTGTTTCGAAGATTGGTATAAGTTTGTGTAGTGGTATATGACTAATTTATGCTTTTGGTTGAGGTCCTAGGGGCCTCAGGGTGATTCCAGATGGTTGGCGGAAGGTTTGAAGTTGAGTTGGGATAGTTGAATCATATTGTTGCTGTCATAACAGCACATGCGGTCGGGAGGCCGCAGGTGCGACGATCGCAGAAGCGGAAGGCAACTGCAGATGAGGCCAAGAGAAAGTTCTTCAGGAACCACAGAAGCGGTGAAGTGGGCACACCTGCGGTAGCGCAGATACGGGTATGGTCATTTTAGTAAAAAATTGCAGATGTGGTGGAATAGCCGTAGAAGCGGGAAAAGGACCACAAGTGCGAAAATGCCTGGGTCAGAAAGTATAAAAAGGTTTCCTTCACGATTTTGAGTGGTTTTTCACCATATTTCATTCGGGAGAAGGCTTTGGAGAGCTAATTGAAGAGGAAACCAAAGGATAATCTCGTGGATGTAAGATATTTGACTTCATAACTCATTTATACGTGATTAAACGCCTAATTAGTGGTGAAATTTTGGGGAAAATCAGTGCAAAAATGGATGATTAAGGCTTGAGATTAAGAGACCTTTGAGTGGGGATTTGAGGGTCCATTTGAGGTCCGATTTTGATGTTCTTGTTGTGTATAGACTCATGGAAGGATGAGGGTTATATTGATGTTAATTTTGTCGGAATTCGAGACGTGGGCCCAGGGGGCCGGGTTTGAGCGAATTTGGGATTTTGATGTAAAGGGATATTTTTGAGTGGGCTTTGTTCCCTTAGCATATTTTAATGGTTATGTAGTGATTGTGGCTAGATTTAGAGCATCCGGAGGTTGATTCGTTAGGGAAAAGGCATCGCTGACTAGAGTTTGGACCTGATCAAGGTGAGTAATGATTGTAAACGTTGTCCTGAGGGTATGAAACCTCGGATTGCACATCGTGGTGCTATATGGAGGTGACGCACACGCTAGATGATGAGGGTCGTGCACTATTGGGAATTGTGACTTAGTCGATCTCGAATGATTGTTTTACAGCATATTTTATTGAAAATTATTTGCTATCACTATGTTTTGGGTTGAATGCCATATTTGGGCCTTGTGCCAACTATTTGGACCCTTCGGGGATTTTACTGATATTTTCTTACTGTTTTGACTTTATACTTGTACTCTGTCATGTTATATACTCCTATTTTCCTAACTCAGCCACGTTTACTCTACTTTAATACATTAATTGATATTTTAAATGATAATTTGGTATAGCATCATATTTTACTGTCGCCCGAGTGAATTATGAGATTCTGACCGAGTAAGGTCGAGGGCTTGTGTTGTGAGGAAACACTGACTATGATTATGAGGCCGAGAGCCTGAGATTTTTACGCCACGAGGTGGCTTATTGATATGAGGCTGAGAGCCTAGTGATGATGCCACGAGATGGCTTGATATTGTGCTTGGGACGTGTCACACCTCCTTTTTCAATATACTACTTTACCCGCGAGGGCGTAGAGGAGTTTTTTCAATTTAAGGACAGTCGGAACGGGATTAGTTATTTAAGTTTTTCAGAGTCGCCACTTGAGAATATAATGGTGTCCCAAGTCACCGGTTTAATCCCGAACCGAGGAAAGTTTGACTCTGTTACAGTCTGCGAACTAGAAATCCGGATAAGGAATTCTATTTACCCGGGAGAAGGTGTTAGGCATTCCCGAATTCCGTGGTTCTAGCACGGTCGCTCAATTGTTGTATTTGTTTTTATCTGATTTCTTAATATGTTCCAATTTATGTGCATTTATTAATATTCCGCTTTATTATTTTTAAGGAATTGCAACGTCGTGAAAATGCATTTCGGGTCACACCGTACCAGTACGCCTGTGGCTTTAATACATCTCGACTTTGTTGAGAATTAGATTTGGGTCACATAAATGTGCACCCGTACTTAAGAATGTATATTATAAATCGCGCCTAAAATATCTACGTCTTGTTAACTTTGGGAAAGACCGTGAAATTCGCTAAACGGTCCTTCCAAATCTAAGTGTTTTATAACAATGAATTGAGGGCCCCGTGCATTTTATTCTTAATCGAGGCTCATCTCATTTATTTTTAAAGGTCTAGCCTATGGTGTACTACATTTTCTACTATTGTTTTTGCCTTACCAAGGTAACAAATAATGCTGCCTAGCTATGGTTTGTAATTTTTATTTCATTTACGTCCAGGTCTTCATGTGTTTTGGGCCTTGAAATCAGGCCCGCAAAGAACAGAGCACAGCTGTGCTCAGGGCTTATTCGAGCCCAGTTCATGTATTCTGATTTGTTCAAATAAGCACAAAAGGCTATTGCTACTGGATCTGGGCCTTTTTGCCTGATCAGGCCCAGGTTACATAATGTGAGTCCAAAAACAAGCACAAATATTATCATTGAACTAATAATAGATTTACATAGTTATTTTAACTATACAACATCAGAAATTTAAACAATGGCGATAACACTGATTTCTTGTTTGAACGTTATTATTTTGACTATATTCAGATTAACTAGACATATTTTTATTTTAAAACGATCCACAGATTAACTATCATTATCAACAGATTTTACTATTATTTATCGATTGAAATGTTACATGTTTAGATGCAGAGTAGAATTACTGCTTATTCAACTGGAAGTATTAAAACTAAACTACAGAGAAACATATTCGAGTTGAAGTGCCAATTTCATTCATATTTAAACAGTCATTTCATATTCGTTATTGAAGACCTATTA
>MU673118.1:0-17384 GCA_026770625.1 Nicotiana glauca
ACACAATGCAAAACTATTTATTTTGAAACTTTGGGAATAATTCTCATATGAAGCAAAAATCACGTGCTCACAACTATGATAAAGAGGTTCCAGCCCCATCAGCTCTGGTGGGCCCAGGAGGGGTCATGGTCACCCCAGATCTTCAGGACGCTTTAGTCAGATTAGCAGGCTTTATGGAGAGCATCACTAAAGCGGGTTTGCTTCCAGCAGCACCAGCCACTTCTCAGGCTGGAGGAGGAGTTCAGACTCCTGCTACACGTACTCCGGAGCAGGTAGCTCCCCAGGATTATGTTCCAGTAGTTCAGTCAGCTGTGGCAGCTCAGCCAGGTATTGCAGCGCAGACCGGCGATGGAGCGACGATGTCTTCAGATGCTTTGTGGAGACTTGATAGGTTCTCCAAGCTCTTCACCACCACAGTCAGTGGTGTTCTTCAGAGGATCCACAGGATTTCTTAATCAGCTGCCATGAGATCCTCCGGGCTATGGGTATTGTGGAGACCAATGGGGTCGACTTCGCCACCTTTTGGCTTGCAAGATCTGCCAAGACTTGGTAGAGGGACTATTGCTTATCCAGACCAGCAGGGTAGCCATCATTGACATGGGATCAGTTTGCAGAGTTACTTTTGGAGAAGTTTCTCCCGGTCACTCAGCGGGAGGCACTTCGCAGGCAGTTCGAGCGCCTCCAGTAGGGCTCTATGACAGTCACGCAGTATGAGACTCGGTCCATTGATTTGGCACGCCATGCTATTGTTATACTCCCCACAGAGCGAGAGAGGGTGCGGAGGTTTATTGATGGATTGATTCAGCCGATCCATCTCCAGATGGCTATGGGAGCTGGTAGTGACATTTCCTTTCAGGAGGCGGCCAATGCGGCCCGAAGAGTGGAGATGACTCTTGCACGAGGAGGTGGTCATGTGTCGGATAAGATGCCTCATCATTCTGGTAGGTTCAGTGGTACCTCGTCTGGAGGTAGGGATTCTTACGGTAGAGGCCATTCACCGAGACCCTTTCAGTCAACACTCCAGGTTTCTCATGGTACTCCAGGCGGTGGTGGTTCTCAGCAGCATTATTCTGATCAGCAGCCCATCAGTTCACCTCCACTTCAGAGCTTCCGGGGAGGACATTCAGGTCGACAAGGCCAGCAGTCTCAGTAGTCAAGGGCTTGTTATGGTTATGGTGACCCCGGTCACATTGTCAAATTTTTCCCTCGAGCCTCGGGTAGCTCTCAGCAACAGGGTCCTCGCCCCATGATTCAGGCACCAGGTGATCCGTAGCTCGCCCAGCCAGCTAGATGCGGGGGTAGGGATCATAGAGTTGGATGTAGAGACCGTAGAGATGGAGCTCGGACCAGCAGAGGTAGGGGTCAGCCAATAGCCGATCATCCCAGAGAGGTGGGGCCCAGCCCCGTTGTTATGCTTTTCCAGCCAGGCCGAGGCTGAGTCTTCAGATGTTGTTATTACATGTACTATTCTGGTCTATGATAGGGATGCTTCAGTGCTATTTGACCCTGGGTCTACGTATTCATATGTGTCGTCTTATTTTGCACCCTACCTGGTTATGCCTAATGATGTTTTGGGTATCCCTATTTATGTATCTACACCGGTGGGTGATTCTATAGTGGTCAACCGAGTTCATCGTTCCTGTGTAGTAGTGTTTTAGGGTCTTGAGACCCGTGTTGATTTATTGCTCTTAGACATGGTGGATTTCGACGTTATATTAGGGATGGATTGGTTGTTCCCGTATCATGACATCTTGGATTGTCACGCCAAGATCGTGACCTTGTCTTTGCCAGATTTGCTCCGATTGGAGTGGAGAGGGACCCCAAGACATGCCACCCGCAGTGTTATTTCATATGTAAAGGCTCGACGCATGGTCGAGAAGGGGTGTTTAGCTTATCTGGTGTATGTTCGCGATTCCAGCACAGAGGTTCTTTCTATTGAATTTGTTCCTATTGTTCGGGATTTCCCCGAGGTTTTCCCTTCAGACCTGCCAGGTATGCCACCCGATAGGGATATTGATTTCTGTGTTTATCTGGCCCCAGGCACGCAACCTATTTCTATTTTGCCGTATCGCATGGCCCCGCCAGAGTTGAAGGAGTTAAAGGACCAATTGCAAGATTTACTAGAGAAGGGTTTTATCAGGCCTAGTGTTTCCCCTTGGGGTGCGCCAGTGTTATTTGTGAAGAAAAAGGATGGATCGATGAGGATGTGCATTGATTACCGGCAATTGAACAAGGTGACGATAAAGAACAAGTATCCACTACCGAGGATTGATGATTTGTTTGACCAACTTCAGGGTGAAAAGGTGTTTTCAAATATAGACTTGAGATCTGGCTACCATCAGTTGAGAATTAGGGCGTCTGATGTCCCTAAGACAGCATTTCGCACTCGGTATGGGCATTATGAGTTTTTGGTCATGTCATTTGGGTTGACCAATGCCCCGGCAGCATTTATGGAGTTTATGAACCGAGTGTTCATACCTTACTTGGACCTGTTCATGATAGTTTTTATTGATGATATTCTGGTGTACTCCCGCAGCCAGGAGGAGCACGAGCAGCACCTCAGAGTGGTTCTTTAGACTCTGAAGGATAGTCAGTTGTATGCTAAGTTCTCAAAGTGCGAGTTTTGGTTGAGTTCGGTTGCATTTCTGGGTCATGTTGTATCAGTAGAGGGTATTCAGGTGGACCAGAAGAAGATTGAGGCAGTCAAGAATTGGCCTCGACCAACATCAGCTACTGATATTTGGAGTTTCTTGGGGTTAGGAGGTTATTACCGTCGGTTCGTGGATGGATTTTCGTCCATAGCAGCCCCGATAACCAGATTGACCCATAAGGGTGCCCAATTTAGATGGTTAGATGAGTGTGAGGAGAGCTTTTAGAAGCTCAAGACAGCTTTGACTACGTCACCGATATTGATTTTGCCCATAGGCTCAGGACCCTATACAGTTTATTATGACGTTTCCCGTATTGGGCTTGGTACGGTATTGATGCAGGATGGCAGAGTCATTGCTTATGCTTCGAGGCAATTGAAGATCCACGAGAAGAATTATCCGGTCCATGATCTAGAGTTGGCAGCCATTGTTCATGCTTTGAAGATTTGGAGGCATTACTTATATGGTGTAACGTGTGAGGTGTACACTGATCACAAGAGTCTACAGTACTTGTCCAGGCAGAAGGAGTTGAACTTGAGGCAGAGGAGGTGGTTGGAGCTATTGAAGGATTATGATGTTACTATTTTGTACCACCCCGGGAGATCCAATGTGGTGGCCGATGCATTGAGCAGGAAGTTCGCCAGCATGGGTAATCTTGCTTATGTTCCGGTCAGCCAGAGATGATGGTGTTTTGAGGTTGCAGCGGCGAGTTTGTATGCCAAATATCGATGGGATTCGAGAGTTGATCTTAGCGAAGGCCCATAGTTCTCATTATTCTATTCACACGGGCGCCGCGAAGATGTAACAGGACTTGCGGCAACATTATTGGTGGCGTAGGATAAAGAAAGATATTGTTGTATATGTGGCTCGATGTTTGAATTGTCAGCAGGTCAAGTATGAGAATCAGAGGCCTGGTGGTTTGTTTCAGAGCATTGAACTTCCCGAGTGGAAGTGGGAGAGGATTGCCATCGATTTTGTTAATGGACTTCCGATGACTCGGAAGAAGTTTGATGCTATTTGGGTCATTTTTGATAGGTTGACCAAGTCAGCGCATTTTATTCATGTTGCAGCCAGTTATTCATCAGAGAGGTTAGTTGAGATCTACATTCGAGAGATTGTTCGCCTTCATGGGGTGCCGGCATATATCATTTTGGACCGGGGTACGCATTTTACCTCGCGCTTCTGGAGAGCAGTTCAGCAGGAGTTGGGCACCGAGGTTCAGTTGAGCACAGCGTTCCATCCTCAGATGGACGGCCAGTCTGAGAGGACTATTCAGATATTGGAGGATATGCTCCGAGCCTGTGTCATTGATTTTGGAGGTTCGTGGGACCAGTTTTTGCCTTTAGCAGTGTTAGCCTACAACAACAGCTACCAGTCCAGCATTCAGATGGCTCCATATGAGGCGTTGTATGGTAGGCGATGTCGGTCTCCAGTCAAATGGTTTGAGCCGGGAGAGGCTTGGTTATTGGGCACAGATTTAGTTCAAGAGGCCTTGGATAAGGTCAAGATCATTCAGGACAGGCTTCATTCGGCTCAGTCACAGCAAAAGAGTTATGCGGATCGCAAGGTTCGAGATATAGCTTTCACAGTTGGTGAGCGAGTATTGCTCCATGTATCGCCTATGAAGGGCGTGATGAGATTTGGGAAGAAGGGTAAGCTTAGCCCTAGGTTCATTGGCCCATTTGAGATTCTCGATCGTAGGGGAGAGGTGGCTTACAGACTTGCCTTACCGCCCAGCTTGTCAGTCGTGCATCCAGTGTTTCATGTGTCCATGCTTTGGAGATATCACAGCGATCCAGCCCACGTGTTAGATTTCAGCACTGTCTAGTTGGACAAGGATCTGTCTTACGAGGAGGAGCCGGTAGCTATCCTAGACCGATAGGTTCGACATTTAAGGTCGAAGAGTTTTCCTTCAGTGCGTGTCCAGTAGAGAGATTAGCCTCCTGAGGCATCGACCTGGGAGTCCGAGTCTGATATGCGGAGCCGCTATCCTCATCTATTCCCCGACTCAGGTACTTCTTTCCTTTGTTCGTTTGAGGACGAACGGTTGTTTTAGAGGTAGAGAATGTGACGACCCAAAGGGTCATCACCAGATTTCTCTCTTTTTCCGTGCTTCCGAGGCCTTGAAAACCTCACTTTTATTTGCCTCGATTTACGTGCACAGTCCAGGCGCGTAGCCGGAAAGATTTCATGTTAAATTTTGTGAAAATTTTCAAAATGTGGCTTTAAAATGATTAAAGTTGACTTCGGTCAAAGTTTTTAGTAAACGAACCCGGACCCATGATTTGACGGTCCTGGAAGATCCGTAGAAAAATATGGGACTCAGGCATGTGCCCGAAGTCAAAATCCGAGGTCTAGAGCCCGAGGAAAGAATTTTTCTGTGAAATTGTTTTTCTGAAATTATTAAGGAAAAAGGAAATGAATATTGATTAAAAGACTGTGGTATCGGGCTCGTATTTTGGTTCCGATGCCCGGAACAAGTCTTATATATGTGTTAAGCGCTTTCTGTAAAATTTGGTCGAAATCGGCCGTCATTTGACGTGTTTCGACCTAAATATCTAAAATTGGAAGTTTATGAAGTTAGAATGAAAAATGATGATTTTGAGGTTTGATTCATTGATTTTGATGTGGTTTCGGTGATGTGATCGCTCGGTTAAGTTCGTAGGATGTTGTTGAGTTAGTGTGTGTGATTGGTTAGGAACCCCGAGGGCTCGGGAGTATTTTCGAAGGTGTTCGGGGTAGTTTTGGACTTAGGATGATATCAAATTTTCTGTAATTTCTGCACAGGCATTCCCTTCTTCGCGTTCGCGTTAGCGTCCTTCAGCACGCGATCGCGATGCTTCCCAGGTTCCCTTCTTCACGTTCGCATCACAACTCTCGCGATCGCGTAAGCCAATTTCAGGACCCCCAGAAATTCTTTCTTCGCGTTCGCATTCCCCAGTTCACGAACGCGTAAGTTAACCAGCCTTCTCATCGCGTTCGCGTGGATCTTCACGCGTTCGCGTATAACAAATTCCTGGACCCCTCAACTTTTCCCTTCGCGATCGCGTTCTCGCAATCGCGAACGCGATGCGTCCAGTCCCCCTTCATCGCGAACGCGACCTCTGTGTCCGAACGCGTAGAGTAAATCCCTTCAGTGATTTTAAAGTTCAAAAACAGAATAGTTACGGGATTATTCCCATTCTTTCATAAAACTTGTCTTCTCCAAGCTCTAGGGGCGATTTTTGAAGCTCTTCTTCACCAAAGTCTTTGGGTAAGTAATTTCCCACCTAATTCCTTCACTCTTTTTATTAACTACTGAAATCCTAGACCTAAATCATGAAATCAAAGTAGAAATTAAGGGTTTTGGGTAGAGTTAGGGTTTTAAGAATTTTGGGTGATTCAACCTCAATTTGGGGTCGAATCTTAAAACAAATTGCATATTTGAATTCGTGGGGTTATGAGTGATTGGGTTTTGGTCCGAGCCTCGTGTTTGGACCATGTGGGACCGGTGTCGAATTTTGGTATTTTTGGAAGAATGCTAGAAAATTCATATCTAGGCTATGGGATATTGCCATTGAGCCTTTATTGATATTATTGAATTAATTATGCCTATATATCATTATTTCGGAGTCGGATTGTAGAGGAAAGGCGGTATTTGAGGATTGATTGCTATTCTTTGGACTGAGGTAAGTGTTTGATCTAACTTTCGCTTGAGGGAATAGGATTAGATTATTGTTTGCTTTTTTTTAATTGTTGAGTACGGTGTATAAGTATGGTGACGAGTATTTATACACTGGTGTCTCGCATGACCGTGAGTCCTTAGTTGTGCTTATTTTACTTTTGTTGTGACTCTTCCTTGTGTAATTGATGATTTCTATATAATGTGAAGAGTATGAGGAAGAATTACGACTTGTGAACTCTTTGGAGCGTTGGCTCGAATGCTAAAGTAATTGTTGAGTAAGAAATGAAAGAAAGAGAAAGAAATGTGATTGTTCCCTTGTCGGGCTGTATTCGTATAGTGATTATCTCCCTTCCCGGGATGTGAAAGTTAATGTTGTTCCCTTGCTGGGATTTAGCTGTTTACTTGTATTTTTCCTTGTCGGGGACTTCTATTACTGTTTGTCTATCCCCTCGCCCCATTGGTTGTGATTGTTGCTTGGGTGAGGAAGAGTGATAAAGCACGAAGGTTGATGCCGTGCACGATTTGTGTTGAGAATATGTTAATGCACGAAGGAACATTCTGTTCCATGTTCTGATTATTAATTCACGAAGGAACATTCCGTGTCATGTTTTGATTATTAATGCACGAAGGAATATTCCGTGCCATATTTTGATTATTAATGCACGAAAGAACATTCCGTGTCATGTTTTGATTATTAATGCACGAAGGGACATTCCGTGCCGTATTTTGATTATTAATGCACGAAGGGACATTCCGTGCCATGTTTTGATTATTACTCTTGATGACTTTGTAGTTGTACTGTTTCATTCCTTATTTATTGACCTTGTATTCTAAACTGCTACAGCCCCTACAGCATGCTCCCTTCCCTCTTGACTTGCTAAATTTATGTATTCTCTTCTATTGCGTATATATATATATTTGAACTGCACAGGTTTGTTTGGTAGTCCGGTCTAGCCTCGTCACTACTTCGCCGGGGTTAGGCCAGGCACTTACCAGCACATGGGGTCGGTTGTGCTGATGCTACACTCTATTCATCTTTTTGCACAGATTTAGGTGTTGGAGCAGCATTTGAGTAGCAGTAGCATTCTGGGAGCGAGTTTCCAGTCCAGGGATATTTGAGGTAGCCTTACTGACGTCCGCAGGCCAGGAGTCCTTTCTATTTTATTTAGTTTGTTATCGTCGTACCATAGCAGACAGTTTTATGTTTCATTCAAACCTTGTATTTAGTATTCTCTAGACGTTCGTGAGTATTGTGACACCAGTCTTGGGTAGAGGATGGTTAAACTTCCGCATTTCTTTTAGTAAATTTTATTTGAGACTTTCGCTTTATTGTTAAATGCTTCAATATTGTTAGTATTGTTGATGTTCGCTAAAAGAGGTAATTGACAATTGGCTTGCCTATCTTCTATTAGTAGGCGCTATCACGACTCCCGAGGGTAAAAAATTCGGGTCGTGACAATAATGTTGAAGGAAAAGAAAAAGCAAAAATTAGGCATTTACAGTATCAAGTTGATTACTATTTTTATTTTAAATTATTAATTAAGACTTATCATAAAATTTACTTGTAATTATCTAATATATATTACCTTTAAAGCGTAGAATTTAAACTCAATTTTAAGAAGTCGGGAGACAATAACAATTCACAAGAAATGTAGAGTAGAAGTATCATCCAATCCACTAGCTCCACCCTTCAGGTTATTGGCTATTTGCACAAATTATTTTTGAAAAAATAGCTTCACGTTAGAATTTTAAAGTATGTTGTTAGAATTTTGGAGAACGCTGTTAGAATTTGAAGTGCGCTATTAAAATTTTTGAAGTATGCTATCAAAATTTTAAAGTACGTTGTTCGAATTTGAAGTATGCTGCTAGAATTTTGAAGCAAAAATTCTACTTTAAAATTCTGATATAGGGCTATTTATCAAAATATTTTTTTAAAATATTAAAATATAAACAACAATAACAACCCAGTATAATCCCATAAGTGGGGTCTGGGAAGGGTAATATGTACGCAGATATTAAAATATAAACGATAGTTCTAAAAACTTTTCTTGTCAGGTTAATAGTTCTAAACGACATTGTGAATAGGAGGGTCTTAGAGTTACATATTTCTATTGGGCTTCTCAATAGAAATGAATCGGCTTAGTGCTTCCCTAGTGAGATTTTAACTTAGTTAAAATATCATGATATAGCTAGTTTTTACACTAGTCAATGAAAAATAGCCAGCGTTTACCAAGTCAATGAAAAATAGTCACTATTTTGCTGCAACAGGGACCGGTCCAGTATAATATACGGGAGTTCTGGTGCATTTGTGTATGAAATCTAGCATATTATGCTGGACCAGTATACTTTGCTAACTCCTGTAAAATTTGCGAGAGACTGGAGCACCAGTGCTCCAAACTCCAGTATATTATACTGGATAATTATACTTGTGCGGGAGTTCCAGCATAATTATGCTTGAACTCCCGTAAAATTTGCGGGAGTTCCAGCATAGTTATCCTGGAACTCCCGTAAAATTTACGGGAGTTCAAGCATACTTATGCTGGAACTCCCGTAAAATTTACGGGCGTATTTTTTCGGATTTTGAACAGTGTTTTCGCTCAAATTTAAAGTGGCTAAATTTCGATGACTTTTGAAACTTGGCTATTTTTCAACGACCAGTGGTAAATCTGGTTATTTTTGAATTTCTCCCTTTAACTTATATTTACTAATTTTGAAACTTATTTATTTTTACTATTGAAATCTTAATTTAATTAAGTTCATATATAAATTATCAATTTTATATAAAGAATGTATTAGACTCTAATATTTCATACTTTCTCTCCCTCGTACACTCTAAAACTAAAATTTTAAATTAACAGAAGAATGTTTGGTCTCTTTCTCCTCAACTTCAGCCATACCTTTATGAGAACAAAGAGATTTAGCATCAAGCAATTCTATTATTTTTTCTATTTCTTTTTATTTTCTATTTTTTTCCTGTGTTAAACAATGAATGAATTATCACTTTTGAACTAAGGAGGATCGTTAATTTCTTTTAGCTTTTTGGAATCAAATAAGCAAAATAGTATTAATCAGAAACGAGTAGATTGAATAGGAAACTATGTTAATCCATTAGTAAGCTTAGAAACTTTGAATTCGAAAGTCGAAATTAGCAAAAAAAAAATTGTTTGAATTGGGTGTTGTTGCAAATGATTGGGAATATCTTTTGGAGTTTAAATCTCAATTTTGAGGAATTTGGTGAAGATTCAAGGTGGTTTTGATTGAAATTTCATATTGAAACTCGAAAAAGAAGACATAAACAAGTTATATATATTTTGTATGTCGAGTTTAGAAACGATAGAAAATATCTATTACTTACATAATTATATATAAGTTGTATATAAATTGAATGTAAGTTGCAGTTTTTGTTCGGATTCTATTAAAAAATATATATTTAAGTTGTAGAAAAATTATATATTTTAATCGAATTTGTATATATTTTGTAAAAAACTTTAGTTACTTTCTGTAAATATGAAAACTTAGACAAAATCAGGTAAATAAGTTTAAAATCTCGTATATAAAAATCTCTTCCCTAATTAATCCGATAAGTTGCCCATCTAATCGCTTAAATTAAAACTAGTCGACGTATGTATAATTTATGTATCGTATGTGCATAATTATGTACAATTACTGTATAATCTATATATACCGACTAAAAAATATAAACAGTAAATCTGGCTGGCTATTGTGTTAAAATCATGTGTTATATTGTCTAAACATTAATATATTCTTTTGCTTTCTTTACTTTCACTTTGAAATAATTTATAGTAGTTAAAAGAATTTTTTAAATTTATTAAATAGTAATTGTGTCGTTTAATTTTAGTAGAATAGAGTAATTTAATTATTTAAATAAGAAGAAAGAGAGAACAGTTCGGAGGAGGCGAGAAGTGATCATGACAAATGAAGTAGGCACCATTTTTCATTTACACTAGTAGCCATAAATACATACTACACATCAACAAGATTAGATTAGTTTGTAAAAATCAAAGTACATAGTATATTAAAACAAAATCTTAATGTGTCAAAACTAATCCTTCAAATGTTGGAGTAGCTGCAAAATCTTCCTTTGCTGGCCATAAAACTCAAGATAGGTATTTGCATGTACCATAACCTAAAAAATCACAAACAAATAAAAGACAACCAATAGTCAGTCTTTAATACAACAACTATCCAGTATAGTCCCACAGGGTGAGATCTGGGGAGTATAATATGTACGCAGGCCTTACCCTTACCCGATAGGGCAGAGAGGCTGTTTCCAAATAGTCAGTCTTTAATAAAAAGAAAAATTGTTCCAACTATGTTAAAAGGAAAAACATGTTTGGATTTAATGTAAGTTAAAAAGGGCAGTCCGGTACACTAAGTTCACGCTATGCGCAAGATCCGGGAAGAGCTGGACCACAAGGTCTATTGTTCTTACCCTGTATTTCTGCAAGAGGTTGTTTCCACAGTTCAAAGTAGTGACATCTAGAAAACATGGTTACCAGTTATGCCAAAACCCCTCTTCATTTAACTCATGTACATTAATAAATATTTTAACCTGTTAAAGATAAATGTCTACCTTACTTTTCAGGTTACTATAATCTCATCTATTATGAACTTAAATATAAGAACTATTTTAATGAGTAAATTTTATCCATGGTTACAGAACTTTTGTGTTAGTTACCCAAAAGTCACTTATCTTTTTTTAGTTACATAAAAATCATTCAACTTTGTGTTCATTACACAAAAAGTCACTTTTCTTTCTTTTGTTACACAAAAGTCATATTTTTACTTGAAAAGTCTATTATGCCCTTGTTATTATATAAACTTTCATATTTTTGTAATACCTTCTATATTATATACTATATAATATACTTTTACCTCTGTATTTTATTTATAAATAAAATAAATTAATATTATGTTTATAATATATTCGTATATTTAATTATTTCTTAACGTTAATTTCAAAATATATTAGTAGCGTTATTAAATTTATCAGTAAGTTTAATATATATTAGTAGAGAAAAAAAATCGGCAAGTACATTTCAGTGAGAAAATTCGCAGGTAAACAAACAAAGAAAATGATAAAAATATCATATGTTAATCTGAAGGAAAATCCCTAGGTAACTCTCCATGTGAATTTAGCCGGGGATATTTTTTTGAGGATTTACCTGAACAATTGGTTATTTTATACTACTGAAATTCGGGAGAAACCGTTAAAAAGAATCGACCAAAGTTGATCGGTAATGACCAATAACCGTCCAAAACGCGACCATTAACGTGTTGTCGGTATTTTGAAGGTCGGAAGGTCCTACCAACCAAACTTGGTCGGAAATTACTGACCAACTTTGGTCGGTCAATTAAATTTTAAAAAAAAAAGAATTGCTGAAAAAAAAGTTGTTTTATAGCGCTACTAATATATTTTGAAATTAACGTTAAGAAACAATTAAATATACGAATATATTATAAAAATAATATTAATTTATTTTATTTATAAATAAAATACATAGGTAAAAGTATATTATACAGTATATAATATAGAAGGTATTACATAAATATGAAGGTTTATATAACAACAAGGGCATAATAGACTTTTCAAGTAAAAATATGACTTTTGTGTAACAAAAGAAAGAAAAGTGATTTTTTTGTGTAATGAATACAAAGTTGAATGATTTTTATATAACCAAAAAAAGATAAGTGACTTTTGGGTAACCAACACAAAAGTTCAGTGACCATGGATAAAATTTACTCCTATTTTAATATGTTAGCTTGAAAATCCTTTTGCTGACCTAATAGCGTAAATAATCCTTTTTGCGCTGTCAATTTAAAGAACTTTTACATTATCAATGTTATAACATGTTATAGAATGTTATAACCTTATTATGGATAGTTATATATAAAAATTATTTTGATCTGTTACCTGTAAAGAATTTTTTAGGCGACCCTAATCGTATAAAATTAGTGAAGAATTTTTACGTCATGAATGTATCTTAACATGTTATATATAGCACGTTACTTGCCTTAGTATTATTTTTTAACTAATCTGAGTGCTCTTATAATGTAAAAATTCTTTTCCACTATCGTTGTATAAAGTTTAGGATTCTTACTTGGATCAGCAAAGACGATGACAGCAGAGCCCGAAAAGTCACAGTTGAAGTCATTACGTCCCTTAGTTTGGTAGTAAGAATTCATGACAAAGGCAGCATGAGATCTAACAGTGTTGGGGTTAAAGCAAAGACCTCCAGCTTGAACAGGGCGGCAATCTACACCTTGATTAGTACATATCCAGTCTATATTGGCTTGTAATTGTGCATCTGTTGCCTCTGGTTTTGGCATGCAAAATTTGTTGCCTACAACTGGTTTTGGAATTGGCTGTGCAGGGAGTTTTGGCGCTGGCTTTCCTCGTCTTGGAACATGAGGCTTTCCGGGGTGTCTTGGTCCTCTTGGCTGTGGCTGTGGCCGTGGCTGTGGTTGTGGCTGTGGCTGTGGCTGTGGCTGTGGCAATGCTGGTTGTGGAAGAGGCTGTATTCATCAAAGTTACTATTAACAAATTGGAGTGTAAGTACTCCCTATGTATTATATTGATAGTGTAACAAATATTTACCCAAGTAAATGACATGTGTTAGAAGAATTTTTCACATGCTTTTAAAGCAATGTCAATTTTTTTTTACACTATTACTCCCTCCGGACGAAAGTGGAGCCTTGAAGCAACGGTAAAGTTATCTCGTGTATGACCTATAGGTCACGGGATCGAGCTGTGCAAGCAGCCACTAATGCTTGCATTAATGTATGTTATCTACATCACACCCCTTGGGATATAGCTCTTTCTCGGGCCCTATTTGAACGAGTGATACTTTGTGCATCGGGCTGCCCTTTACTCACTCCGATCCATTTTAGGTGTCTTTTTAACCTTTCACATTTAGTATAGAACAAGTGCCATTTTAACAAACCAAGAAAGCATTAATTATTTTCCAAATTTCCCTTATTTTAATAAATGATACATGAAACTTTCTTTAAAATCTTTCCATATTTCAAGAGGGATAAAGGATAATTTAGTCAAAAGTCGATACAATTAATGATATTAACTAAATTTCTTAACGAGTATGCCAAAATCTTAAAAGACACTTAAAAAGGACCGGACCAAAGAAATAATGTATTTTAAGATGTGATAATAGGTTAGTAAAATTACTAATTTGTTAGTTAACAATTTAGTTATTAATTGATTACCAAGTTATCAATTAATGTTATCCAAAATTTACCAGTAATAAACTAATTCTTTCACAGTATGTCAAGTTACCTTTGGTGGCAGAGGCAATGGCAGTGGCTCTCCTTTCATGATTCCAATATTATAAACTGGTGTAAAATCAGGCCTAAACAATCCAAAATTCCTCTCAGCAGCAGAACCTGGTTTAGTATTCTCATTAAACAAACCAAAAATATATGTCTCAATTTTCCTATGTGGCATTAATGGTGTCCCTGCCCCAGAAACATATTTCCTAAGTAATCCACCATTATAAGAAGCTGCATTTTCCACAGTACATTGTGGCTCAAAACTTTCACCTAAAGAAGGCCAACCTGTTTCAGCTGCAATAATATCCACATCTCCATAGCCAAGTCTCTTCATTGACATAAACACAGAATCCAACAACATATCAAACATGTTTGTGTACATTTTCTTACTAAACCTATCAAAAACTCCCTTGTTTTGTTTAAACAAAAGGAAATCAACTTGTTGTGGATTGTAAGCAAAATATGGATATGGATTCACCATAAAAGGTCCTTTCGTTTCGCGTAAAAATTGTAACATTGGTGCTAAAATACCAACATCCCATCCTGGTCTAAATCTAGCCATACTTGGTGGATTTGATGATAATAAAATTCCTAAAGAATGTGGTGTTGATACTTTAATTGTATTAATACCAGATTCAGTTAGTGCTTGATAAAAGGTTCTCATGGCAGGGACTAATTTATTTTGTACTTCTGGTGTTTCCCAATGGAGAATCTCATTTCCTATAGCAATGACATCAATTTTGGTTTGTGGATAAAATGGCTTAATATTTGCTTCCACATAACTCTTAGCATAGCCTATGTCCAATAATTTGGGAATTTCACCATTTGGGACAGTGACAGTAACTGAGATTCCTGTGTTGGCAAAAGCTCTTAAGATATCTGGATTAACGTCGAAAATCTTGATTTTGTCGATTATGGTTTTGTCTTTGAGAAATTGAGCAACTTGAGATGGTGGAGGTAGGTTGTTGCCAAGGGTGCCATAGTTAACACCTATGGAGGAAACACAAGGAAAACATTGAATAAAGATAGCTGAAATGAACAAGAAGGAAAGGAATGGAGATGTTTTTTTATTAGACATCTCCATTGTTATTGTACGAGGTTGTTATTGGCAGAGGAAGAATGCAATAGGACATTTATAGAAGGGAAAAGAAAAATAGAGGGACATTTATTTGTATGGTTCTGCGTTAAATAAGACGTTGGACCAATGGATGGAAGAGATTGAAGTTCAGAGTTTGAGGAATAGACAAACTTGTCTGGTAACAAAGGTCAAAGGGCAGCTTAAGATGCGCAAAACTATTGAAAAATGTCCAAAAAATAGCAATGGAGGATATCGTCTTGTTTCTAGTAGCAACTAATATAACATTTTATTTTTCTTAGAGTGGGAATTAGCGATGAATAAATGGAGTGGTGAAGAATGAAATGTGAAGTACTTAGGTAAAGACTATCGGATCAATTTCTTAAAAAAATAAAACCAAATTAAATCATCAAAATTTTTAAAGTGTTAAACAATAGAAGCATAAAACCAAATTTGTTTACATTGATTTATTTCTTCGATTTTATCCAACTTAAGCACATGTTACTACGTCACTAAACAATCGCCTATAGGAACTTTTTCCATGTTTGCGGATGGGGCGAGGTGGGGAACGGGGGGAGGGGGGGGAGATGATTTTTGAGGCTTGTGCAGTTCAATAAACAACTGGTTCTATAACGTCAAGGAGTCATGATGAAAGCTTTGGTATTGTTTAAGTAGATTCACGGAAATGCAACACAACACAACAACAAACTCAGTTTAACCCCAATGGGTGGGGACTGGGAAGGGTAATCTACCTAATGCAGGTAGATTCATGGAAATGCATTTTGCTTATATGCGTCCAACTAGGGGTGGGCATACTTTGGGCAAACCCGAAATCCAAACCGAAATCCGAATTTCTTGGATTTTTGGATTACGGATTGGATTTTGGATTGGATAGTGGATTTGGTACTTCAAATTTTTGGATATCCGAAAATCCGAAATTCTTATACTTTATATTTAGTCCATTATCGATATGTCAATAGCAATAAGTTCAATGCCCTACGCATTAGATATTATCATATATATTCAATATTAATTACTAAGTTATTATGAGAATACTTTCTATTTGGACATAGTTTTACTATTTCTACTTCTTATCTGTCGTATTAACATCTCTATTGTATTTTTTAATACTTTTTATATAATAGTTTCATTGCTTTAATATTTCATTTAGATGATTGCAGTGAAAATGAAGAACTTTTCAGACAGTTTAATATGAGTACTTCATTTGGATATTCATTTTTGTAAAAAGAAGAAACATCTCAAGTTATAAGCTCAAAACCGAAAATCCAAAATATCCAAACCGATCAATCCGAAACCGAACTTTAAAAATCCAATCCAATCCGAACTTATTTGGATTGGATTTGGATTGTCATTTTGTCAATCCGAAAACTGAAAATCCAAACCGAAATTTCATATGCAATCCGAACTGCCCGAACGCCTACCCCTACGTCCAACCAACAGAATATCTAAATCTATAGTCATTTAACAGTTGGCTTTCAAAAATAACTGCAAAAAGGCAATATACATCTACTTAATTGTGCTAGAAATCAATCAGAAAATACAAATTTATGCACCCCTTTTGAGAATTGAATATCAAGAAACAGAATCAAGCATTACTTTTTACTGAATGAGAGTTTCTGTCAATCATTGCTGATAAAATGAACTGGCAATAAAATAGATACAAAATGGACTTGCATGATAATAGTACTTCCCTTGCAAGCTCAATTCATGTCTCTTTGGAGGGGTCAGGATGAGATAATAGTTTCATCTACCTTTCAGCACACGCTGGATGTCAAAAAAAGAAAAGAAAAACATCGTTAAAAACTGGACATATAGTATATAAAGGACCTGTCATTGCTTGCAATATGATAAAACTCAAATCATTTCATATTACAAGTGAATGATCCCATAAGGGAGACAACATAGTAAGTGGTATTAGTTATGTGACGAAAAGTACAGAGACAAATATATACATGCACATGCTTATAAGAGAAAGGAAGAAGAGAAAGTCTTAAGAACTTTACTTTGTCCCTCTGATTCACTGGTTGGCGCTGTCTGCTCGGAATGCTGCCTGATTCTGGTATTGCTTCTGAAGTATTTAGCTTATGAAATGTCTGCAAAGCTTGGGTAACAAATGGGCGTACTATATTTGCTTCCATTGCTGAGAGATTTTTAAGCTGTGAAGTTTCAGGTTAATATATTAGATTTTATAACAGTCTATATTTCTTCCTCAAATAGCAAAAAGCAATTCCACTATAGAAAATCCCCTAAACCCACCCCCACCCCCCACCCCACACACCAAAAGAAAAAAAAGAAATTAATACATGTCTTTCCCTCTCCACCCTCTCCCCAACCGTTGCCTCAAATGAAAAGGCTCCACTCCATTATCTTATGAAAAGCTATTGTAAATGATACATGTGTTTCTTCATTAAGCGAGGAAGTTTTGGAAAGAACAATTTAATAGTCAGCATCTATTTCCTTCGGGCACAAAGTTATTACAGGACAAGTGAGCATTTTCTGAGTGGAAATATATGTTCCTTTTCTCTAATGCAACCAGTGTTGTAAATAGCGCTCGCTACAGCGCTAAAGGCGTGTAGCGACGCGAGGCGAGCAGGTAGCGCCACACAAGCCCTGTCGCGTTGCGATCCAGAATGGCGAGCGCCTCTGCCTCTGTTGCGAGAGGCGAGGCGAG
>MU673120.1:5524-40122 GCA_026770625.1 Nicotiana glauca
AAAATCCAAATCTCAACGAAGTCGAAATGTGTTAAAGGCCACAGGCGTACTGGTACGGTGTGGTCCAAAGTACATTTTCATGACGTTGCAATTCTTATAAAATAATAATAATCACAAGCGGTTAAAAGTTAAAATTCGCACGTAGGTTTAAAATGTATTAAAATCAGATAACTTAGCCATATATAACAGTTAAGCGACCGTGTTAGAACCACAGAACTTGGGAATGCCTAACACCTTCTCCCGGGTTAATAGAATTCCTTATCCGGATTTTTGGTTCGTAGACTGTAATATAGAGTCAACTTTTTCCTCGATTCGGGATTCAAACCGGTGACTTGGGACACCATAAATATCTCAAGTGGCGACTCTGAATCTTAATAATAAATCCTGTTTCGATTGTCCTTTAATTGGAAAAACTCCCTTCACCACGCCCTTCGCGGGGTACGGTAGCGCCGAAAGGAGGTGTGACAACCACTTATCTTGTTTGGAGGAGGAGGGGAGGCCTTGTGATGGCCTAGAGATTAATGACTCGTTTCCCGACGAGCAACTCCAAGCGGTGTCAATGAATGTTATGCCATGGTTTGCCGGTGTTGCCAATTATCTTGTGACCGGAATAGTCCTGTGTCAGTTCTCTTCTAACCAAAGGAAGAAGCTCAAACAGGATAGTCTTGACTTCTATTGGGACGAGCAATACTTGTTTAAAATTTGCACCGAGAGAGTGATCCGGAGTTGTGTACCTGAGGAGGAGCAATTTAGCATCCTAGAGGCTTGTCACTACTCACTCTATGGTGGCCATCATGGAGGGGTGAGGACGGCTTCGAAAGTTTTGAGTCGTGGCTTTTATTGGCCAACCTTGTTCAAATATGCAAGTGATATAGTGAAAAGATGTGATCAATGTCAATGAGCGGGCGGGATTTCTATGAAGGATGAGATGCCTCTAAACACAATCCTTGAGGTTGATATCTTCGATGTTTGGGGTATCGATTTTATGGGCCCTTTTGTGAGCTCGTATGGGAACACCTACATCCTTGTAGCGGTTGATTATGTGTCAAAGTGGGTTGAGGCCATGGCCTTGCCCAACAATGAAGCTAGGAGTGTAGTGGCATTTCTAAAGAAGAGCATTTTTACAAGGTTTGGTACACCCCGGGCAATCATTAGTGATGGAGGAACACACTTTTGCAATAGAGCTTTTGATGCCTTGCTCTCCAAGTGTGGTGTCAACCACAAAGTCTCTACACCTTATCACCCTCAAGCAAGTGGCCAGGTTGAAGTGTCTAATAGGGAGATCAAGAGCATTTTGTCCAAAACTGTCAATGCCAATTGGATCGATTGGTCTAAAAAGCTAGATGATGCTCTATGGGCTTACCAGACCACTTACAAGACCCCAATTGGTATGTCGCCATACCGGTTGGTGTTTGGGAAAGCATGTCACCTACCAGTAAAATTGGAGCATAAGGCCATGTGGGCCTTGAGGAAGCTTAATCTTGAGTGGGATGTTGCGGCCAATCTTCATGTTGAACAACTCAATGAACTTGATGAATTCCGGTTCCATGCATACTCTAGTTCCTCCTTGTATAAGGACAAGATGAATTACCTTCATGACAAATATGCTCGTGGAAATGAGTTCAAAGTTGGTGATTTGGTCCTCTTATTCTATTATCGTCTAAGGTTGTTTCTGGGAAAGCTGGAATCAAAGTGGAGTGGTCCATTTGAAGTTGTGTGTGTGACCCCATTTGGTGTTCTAGATTTGAAGAACAAAAGTGGTGAAGTCTTTAGGGTGAATGGGCACCGTGTCAAACATTATCTTGGGAAGTTTGATGATAGCCATATGGTGGTTGTTGTTCATTTCAAATGATGTGATGGTAACCCGCATCGTGCCGCGACATTAAATCAGGCGCTTCTTGGGAGGCAACCCATGTGTTTTTCTTTTTGTTTTCTTTGATTTTCTTAGTATCATAGGATTGATTTTTGGGCTAACTAGTTGTGAGATGTTGCAGGGATTGAGTTGATGCAGTGCATGACATAATTGCAGAATTTTTCAGTCTCTGAAGTTTCCAGTGCAGCGACACTATACTTTATGCGATCGGCACTGGTGTGAGCCAATATGAGGACTCTCTGAAGTTTTCCACCGCGGCCGCATAATATTTTGTACGGACCGCAGTGGACCTCTGCGGTCGCGGTTTGTTTTGTGTGGACCGTGGAGGATGCTTTCTCAAACTTCTTCTAAACAAACCCAGCACGGACCGCGGTCCATTCTGTGCATCTGCGATGGTAGGTAAGACTGGGTCCCACATGCTTCTCTATAAATAGACCTCAAGGGTCTCCCTTTACCCTTTTTGAAAAATTGACTCTCAGAGACCTAAAACCTACTGTTCATTTGCTTAGATTGATTACTTGCATTCCATCTCCATATCTGGTAACATTTCACTCACCTTTCTCTGTTTAATTTTATAATTTCATTTTATTTTCATGCCCATTAGCATGTAGCTTCTTCTTTTCCCGTAATTCTTTGAATTTTAGGTTAGTTTAGTGTAAATGTTAAAATTTCATGTGCTTGGTGAGCATAATTAACTGTGTAATTGAGTAGGGACAGTAATTAGGTGAAATTTGAACTAACATGCAAAATCCTAAAACCCTAACTTAGTGCCAAAGTTGGGCACCCACCGCGGACCGCGGTCAATTTGTGCGGTCCGCGGTGGCATCAACGCGGCCGCATTACCACTTTTCTGTGGGCCGCGGTGATGAGATTTAGAGAGGTGCCCTTGACCAGTGCGGCCACACTACATTTTGTGCGGTCCGCACTGGCCCACCGCGGCTGCGGTACTATTTTTGTGCGGGCCGCGGTGATGAGATTCAGAGAGTTGTGTTTGGGGACCTTATACTTGTGCGGACCGCGGTCATTTCTGCGCGGTCTGCGGTGGCCTCAATGCGGCCGCACTACCATTTTTTTTGGTCTGCACTGGTTTGTTCCTGCAACTGTGTCTAAAACTTTATGCTTCTGTTCTGCAATTCATTATATACATCTATCTCACTTGCTCTGTTGATACTAACAAAGTTAGATATTTCTGCTTGCAGACAATGGTTAAACAACGAGGAGGCAAAGAATCAAAACAACCCGGGAGAGGTGATTCCTCCCGAAGGGGCAAAGGAAAGAGAGTAGTCAAACTCACTCCCCAAGCTTGGGAAAACATAAAACAAACCCGAAAGCTGATAAAAGCCATAGATAGAGCTACTTCCTATTCCTTGGGGAGTGAGTATATGCCTCCCAATACATCTCCTCAAACTTAGTCCCAACTCATATCGTCACCAACCTCCAATTGACTGATGATACTGCTCTACAATCACCCACTATTCGGAGGTCGGTTAATGTCATTTCTGATTTATCTGAGGGGTCAGCAGCCGGTAGTGGGGACAACTCCACCTCCCCTACAACTTCATTATCTGGGGAGAGTGCAGGCAAAGATGAGGAGGAGGTGTAGGGATCTAGAAGTGGTGAGCCTCAGATGGGAGGTATTGCCCGAACTAGGAAGCCCGATGAATGGGAGGACAGATTTGTGAGCCAAGTCGCATATCATAAGTTTAGGGAGTGGTGACCGGTGAGGCATTTGATACCGGAGAGGAGATTTGTTGACAAAGATTTACTACCCCACAACCCTGATGTGCAGAGGCGATTTAGAACTAGACCGGGCTGGGAAATATTTATGGAGAAATGTATAGATGCAAATGAACATATGGTCAAGGAATTTTATTGTAATGTGGCCTACATCGTTATGGGTTCCAAAGTGACCAAGGTTCGAGACAAAAAGGTGTTGTTCGACGGGCAGTCTCTGAATGACTATTTGGGCTTCAATGAAGAGGATGAGACTCTATATCTGGCGAAGTTGGAGATGGGTGAGGGGGTCCGTCCATGGTTATCTCAGTACTTGGCAATCCCAGGTATCGTTCTTGAGTGGTTGACTGTGGGGGTAAAAATACTTAGGAGGACCCTGAACTTTGAAGCTAGCATTTGGGAGACCTTTGTTTGCAGCCGGTTGGACTCTACATGACCAGACTCTTCCTCTCCATCAGGCTGTATTGGTTGCTTCCATTATGGCGGGATACCCCATCAATATGGGAAATGTGATGTCCCGCATCATCTCTCTTGTGGGTGCGGAGGATGACTTGAACTACCCTTACCCCAACACCCTCTCTATGTATTTTCGGGACTTAGAGGTGGAAAAGAAGCCATATGATGTCAAGGCCAAACCAGTTGCTCGATTCTCATGGTATAGTTTGAGGGTGCCAGACAACCCCAAGGACAAGAACTACAAGGCCCCTGCTTCTGCCCCACCTGGCCAATGTGAAGAGCCAGTTATGGTAGAGGCCTCCACTAAGCCTACTTCTACAGTTGCTGACATGCCTCCTGGACCTTCCATTACTGCCGACTTGCCTCCAGGTCTTTCTACCTCAGCTGGCCTGGAGATTTCATATTCCCGGGCCCATCCTATCACTGCCCACCGGCTAAGCCAGACATTTTAGAGCCTGAACAACTGGATATATACTACTTCATCCAAGTTTTCTGCCTTGACATATACCATTGAAGCTTAGTCGGCACCACAACTAGTACAAGTCCCACATTCCATTGAGGATGCATTGAAGAAGATTCTAGAAAACCAGCAGAAAATCCTCAGTACTCAGAGTGCCTTGGTTAAGGCAGTGGATTCACATGGCAAAGCTCTAAAGGAGATTGCCAAGGAGCACTAGAAGTTGCACAAGACACGGGTCTCTAGGGAGTCCGTGAAGGAGTTGAGGGTGGATGTGGATAGACTGAAGGCAGACTAGCTACCTTTAGACTTATTATTTGAGGACCCAGCTCCAGCAGCAGGTCCAGTAGCAGCCCCAGATACAGAGTAGAGGCAGAGGCCTCCAAATAAGAGGAGGAAGATCCCTAGTGCAGATGATCCAGTTGGCTGGCCCACCGGAGGCTTCCTCCAGTTATGCACAAGATGTACCAGTGCCAGAGCCCGTACAAGTCTAGAACAGGTCCCAACAGTTGAGCAGCAGGATACCGGGAGTCAGTTTGAGGTTCCCGAGCATACCAAGGACCCAGGGACCACTCATGATCCTATGCGGGCGGACGAGGCTTAGGGAGTCTTCATATCCTTTCCTTATACTTTTTGGTGCTTATTTTGTTAGTTGGCATTGGGGACAATGCCAGCTTTTATTTGAGGGGGTGTGCCTTACTTTTTATCCTTGGATGATTGTATATTTATACTTATTTAGTTTATGCCTTATTTGATTCTCATTTGGTATGTATATAATCTTGCATTTGGTTACTTTTATCGCACCTTTTATCTTTCATTTGGTCTGTATATAAAGTTACATTATTGTATATATTCATCCCCGTTGTATATTCATTCCCCTATTGTACATATTCATTTTATTTTCTATTTTCGCAAAATTTTTTCATTTTTAGCTTCTTATATAGGTTCGTAGCCTTTTGTTTTATTTTTGGACATTTTAATAAGCTTTTGGTTTTCTTAATACCGCGGTTCTTTCCAAAGGTGGAGTATTGTGTGAACCGGGTGGCTTTTCCCAATGATAAATGGCATGACAACCTTCTTAAGGGTTTGAGTCCGTTTTTGTTTTGTTTTTCGGTAGTTTATAGTTAAGGGTACCTCAAGTAAAGCTTCACTTGGGCTTAGCACATTTGCCTTTGATCCCATGGTCAAAAACAAAATGTTGTGTTTAGGATGGTGAAAGTTGTGGCCTTGAGACTCTTGCATTGGTCGATAATCATCAAGTGGTTTTTCGAGACCATTGTGTGCTCAAATCGTATCTAAGGTCATTTTGGGCCCCCGACTCTATGTCTTTATCAATCCTTTAGCTTGTGTGGTGAGAAATCGAATTGCGAGTCGAAGTCCCGAGCCATTGGTCTAGAACTTGCCCTGAATATTTGTTGAGGCGAAATCTTGAGTGAAATTTGACTTGAGAAATGATTATAGGCTCTCCTTGTTCCAAATGATATTTTGAACAATTTCATAGCCTACCAATGATATGATCCCTAGTTAACCCTTTTGAGCCTTAGACCTTCTTCTTTCAAGAACCATGTTACAAGCCTATACCCGTTATAAAATATACCCTCTCTTGGCACCCGTTCTTTCCTTGAGCACATGGAAAAAATATAAGTTTGGGAGAGAGACGAGGAAGGCAATAAAGTGGTAAAAGGCACAAAAGTGAAGAAAAGGAAAGGCAGTGAAAAAGAAACATAAGCAAAAGACAAAAAGAATGCTCAATGTGAAAAAGAATAAAAAGGGATTCAAGAAAAGCAAAAGAAAGAAAGGTGTGGAAAATTGAAAAAGGAGAAACGGTTTGAAGTGCATAAGAAAGAGTGACAATGTGTCTCTATAACCCCTTAGAAAGAAGTGAAATGACTCAAAAAGTCAAGAGATTTGTGCCAAATAAATCAAATGAAGTGCTTAAGGGAAGATCGAACCCACTTGAACAAAAATATGTCGTACCCTAACCCAAAAGCCTTCACAATGACTCCACAAAAGCCCTATATGATCTTGAGTTGAATGAAGCTTGTATTAGTGGATACTTACATAAGGGGCAAGCATATGGTACCTAGAGCCGGACTTGTGACTTTTTCTTGAGAGAAATGAGTGAATTCCCATTACCCTCGATTTGTGTGCCAATATTCTAAAATGTGAGGTTTTCTTAAGGAGAGTTGAGGATGTGTGAGTTTGGGTTCCACAATGACCAAAGTAATTGAGAGAGTTCTTTGATGTAATGAGTAAACTCTTGATGCTCTTGTGTCACACTTAATCCATGTTTTTTTAAAGGTTAAATGTTGTTAATGATTCATTCGTATTGAGGGCAATTGTTAGTCCCAATAGATGCTTGTTGAGGATACTTTAGGATAGCTGAAAATTCTTGGATTTTCCCTTAAGGGGTGGGTCTTATTTTCTTTGCTTGAGGACAAGCAAAAGCTTAAGTTTGGGGGAGTTGATAACTAGGGATTTTGATGTGTTTTATGCCCCTTATTGCTTGTGCTTTGATTATAATTTTTTACAAATAGTCCCAAAAGGCTCATAAGTTGTGCTTGATTGCATGTTTGATCAACAAAGTGACGAAATGTCAAAGATCGGCTCAAAAGGAGTGAAATATGCACAAGTACCAAAGATAAGGCAAACTCAAGACAAACAGACCTAGTGCGGCCGCACTACACTTTGTGCGGTCTACACTTGGGAGATTCAGAGAGCATAATTCAAAGCATAAAACCTCCATTCTGTGCGGTCCGCACTAGGTAGATTCAAAGAGCTGGCAAAATGAGCTTCAAGGTAGTGCAACCGCATTCGATCTTACGTGATCCACATTGAAGGTTCCACGGCGGCACAACCATTTCATGCGGTCAGCGGAAGAGGGATTCAGAGAGGTGTAATTTACAAGAATCAAGCCAGCACGGTCCGCGATCACAATTATGCGTATCACATTGAAGACCTCCACGACCGCGATTCATTCTGCGCGGTCTGTGCTTCTTTGGTAGAAGTAATTCTTTCTTGTAAAGAACCCATTTCGGTACTCAGGGTGGGTTGATAACCCACAACAGAAGGCATTCTACCCAATAAGGCCGATACTTCGGATCCTGCTTGGACGAAACGGAAGATATTGTCAATAAAAAGAAGCTTCGGATTCCCAGAGAGAGTAGAATAGAAGAGTCTGTCGACTCATTTTAGTTTTAGATGGTTTAAATAAGTGTCTGTAGACGCAAACATTCGTAACTTAATGTAATGTTATGTTCACGCGGTGATATTCTATCTTTCCAAGTTCAGTCCCAGTGTGGCTGATCATCCTCTCGAACCAGCTACTGATCATCGCTTTGGTAAGTTATTGCCTTACCAACTAGCTAATCAGACGCGAGGCTCGGACCCCCCCGGAAGGAGGCCTTCTTCGCCTTCTACCTAAGCTGCGCAGGAAAGGCCCAAAGCCAATCCCAGGGAATAGTGAAGCTTCATATGGTCTTTCTTTCCAGGTGCAGGTAGTCTGCATCTTCACAAACATGTGGAGCCCAAGTTCAGAGAACCAAGTTTCAAAGTCTAAGAGCCTAGTGCGGGCTTGGTCCATTTTGTGCGGCCCAGACTGACCCTGCAGGGGCATTTTTATCCAGTTTTTCCAGCTTAGTATAAATAGAACATTTTGCCATTTTTAGGGCATCAGTTATTTTCCAGAACAAAGTTGCGCTCGTGAGAACCTATTTTGTAGCCATTTTTAGCATTTTAGCTTAACTCTAACCATAGATTCTTGTATTTTACTTTAGTAATTAATTATTATGTCTTCTTCTTCATCATTTCTCTATTTTCTTGTTCAAGCATGAGTAGCTAAACTCATTAGCTAGGGTTGTGGCTAAACCCTAGTGTGTGTAATTGATGGGTATTGTGATTTAAGGTTAGATTAACTATGGGTGTTTTTATTTGGGTTAATTTTATGGTTTAATTTATGAATTGGTGGTTGCAAACACTGATTTATGCTAAGTTGACTTGGGCTCCTCTTGAGAAAGAGAGCCTAAGTCTCCAAAATTGACCCAACAAGTAATTGGAATGGACTCAAGAGAATTGATAGTCCCAATTAAAGGTTTAAATCTTGAGAGATTAATTACCCGACTTGAACCCTAGTTGCATGAGCTAATTTGCCTACCCAATTGGTCTCGGGAGAGTCAATTGGGCAAAATCACTCTCTCTACCAAGAGGTGTGAGAGTGGGTAAAATTATGCAACGGTTATACATATTTCCCCAATCATGTCAATCAAGCCTTGGAAGCAATTACCCATCACTTGGCCACCTAGGTGAAAGTCACTACCCTAGTGCCCCTTAATCCATTAGATACAACTCTTAGCAATTTTATCTCTTAGTGTAATCTAGTTTCAATTCTAATTAGTAGTTTTATAATAGTAGTTTATAAAAGAAAACCGAAAAATATTGGAAGTGACATTTGGAACAATTACACGATTCAACACTAGATAGTTACATCAACTTCATTTCTAGCTCCCTAAAAAATTTGATCCCGACTCTCATATCGGGTAAAAGCTATTGCGGCCCTCTCTTCTTACTTTGTAGTAGTGTGGAGTTGGCAGCGATCATGCCACTCGTTTCATGGTTCTCAGCTCTTATGTATCATACTATAGCCTGGCTATGCAATTTCTTAGCAACGAGACCCTCGACTCGTGTACTCCCTACTTTGGCACAAGTAGTTTCAGGAAGTCAATGCCTTGGTCAGAACCCTCAGCCTGGACGATGAACCCTTCTCAGAATAGATGATACTCCCAAAAATCTTATCTTTCTAAATCTTCATCTTTTGACTTTTCAAGTCTAAATCTTATTTGAAAGTGATATATCCGTATTCATAATAATATTTTTGAGTGTATGCATAGCATAAGCATGAAATAAAATTACTCAAAGTATTTTTTAAAAGCTCTATCTAACTCTTAAAACTTTAACATGTAAGATCATGTAATAAAGTATTAAAATATAGAAAATAGATGATTATAATTCTCGAGTAAAATATATAAGATTTAACTAGAATATACTTAGTCAACATGTGTTCACTCGTTCCAGTTAAGCACATGTAGACTATTTAAAGCATTTATCAAACACTTTGTGGTCATGTTTTTTTTTGTGAGTATAACCACTTTAGTAAATGGTTATATCCACTCACCTCAAAACTTCTCGAGCCAATACATAGGCTTCGGTCCAATTAATACCCGTCAAACAATCGATTATACAATAACCAGTGTATTTTAATTAATTTAAAGTTTCACACCTAAAAATTAAACTTACTGTTGATACAGAGAATGAATGGAATTAACTATCCAATTCTTATACTACAGGATAATTGAGAATAGGAAATTTTATATACCTGCATCCAAAAATTAGTTATTTGTAAAGAAGCCTAGAATTTTTGTTGCCAGTGTGAGTACTTCGCTCGAACGTGCTTCCGATTCTTGTCCGTAGAAGTCTCTGCCTTTTTTCTTTTTGGTTGCTTTGTACTCTTTGAAAGTTTTTCAACCACGCTTTCATCAATTATTTATGCCCTTTGCTCCCGATGGAACAAATCATTATATGGGCTTTAAGCCCAATTCTTAAATGTCTTACTTTATTTTTTTTACTTAATAAGTATTTTATGATATCCACTTTTAATAATTAATAATAATAAGATTAATAATATTTCCCTAATTGTATATTCAATTATTTATAAATAGATAAGTAACTCAAAAGTCAATCATAAGGGTTAAAATCCGTAATAGAAGTATAATTTTTATACACTCAAGGCAAGATAAAAAAAAATCTATATTTAGCGTGTGTTGAAACTTTTACAGATTTGAGGAGTATTACAATCTTTCCTCCTTAAAAACATTCGTCGTCGAATGTTGCGAGGGCCTTATTCTTAAGCTAACAATAATTCCTTTAAGTCCTTGAACTTTTTAAGTTATCTTAGCACTACTCACTTTCCCAAGAGACTCAAAATTTTGCCTAACTTACTAAATTTTCAAAACTTTCAGCATAGTATCCCCTGTAAATTGGACTATCCATAAAAATATCCCTGTCACCAGTACCACAACTATACCAGTAACAACCAAATATACCATAACTGGCCACTCATAGGCACCCTATACAGCTCATAAACTAATTACTCATACTCCGGCAAGGAGGTACCATAGTAACCAACCAAAATCTAAAGTACAATACTTCAGCAAAACGTAAATAACTTTAATAAATTAAATATACTCTGGCACGGTACTAAATTATTTAATAACTAAATATACTTTGACAGAAACTAAATTACTTCAACATCTAAGTATAATCTAGCAAGGACATAAATACATGCTAACTTGTATTTAATAAATAAAATATAAATGCCAAGATGAACCTAGGTTCACATACCTTGTTCCTCAAATAAATAAGGATAATTCTTCCTTATATCTTCATCGACCTCCCACATAGCCACTTTTGAATCATGATTACTCCCAAAACTTTTATCGATGCTATATCTTTTGTTCTCAACTTTCTTACTTGCCTATCGAGAATTTCTATAGGTGCCTCTTCATAAGTCAAGCCTTCTTTAGTTTCTATGGTATCGGCGGGTATTATATGCGACTCATCATAAATGTACTTTCTAAGCATAGACACATGAAAGACATGATGAATAATGGACAACTCAACGGGCAACACTAGTTCATAAGCCACTTTTCCCTTCTTTTCTATAATCTCATAAGTCCAGATAAACCTAGGACTAAGTTTTCCTTTCTTACCTAACCTCATAACTCCTTTCATTGGTGAAACTTTCAAAAACACCTTATCACCAACCATGAACTTTAAGTCATGATGCCTCTTTTCAGAATAGGACTTTTAACGACTCTGAGCCGCTTTCAGTCTTTCTCTGATTAGCTGGATTTTCTCTAAGGCCTCACAAACCACCTCTGGACTAATCAACGACACCTCTGCTGGTTCAAACCGACCTACTGGAGACCTACATCTTCGCCCATATGACGCTTCATAAGGAGCCATACCAATGTTGGCCTAATAGCTATTATTATAAGAAAATTCTATAAGTGGCAAGTGATCATCCCAATTACCTCCAAAATCTATAATACATGCTCGCAGCATATCTTCGAGAGTCTGAATGGTTCTGCCTGACCATCGGTCAGTGGATGGAAAATAGTGCTAAAATTCACCTTGGTACCTAATCTTTTCCGAAATGCCTGCCAAAAATGCGCTGTGAACGGGGACTCTATCGGATATGATTGAAACTAGAGTACCATGCAATCAGACTATTTCTTTAATGTACAACTGTGTATACTGCTCTGCGGAATCTGTCGTCTTTACTGGTAGAAAATGGGAGTACTTTGTGAGTCGGTCTATGATTACCTAAATTGAATCATGCTTATGGTAGGCATACCTATCCATATTAATAATCTCCCATTTCAACTGTGGTATCTCTATATCTTGAGCTAGGCCACCAAGCCTCTGATGTTCGTCCTTTACTTACTGGCAATTCAAATATTTGGCCACATGATCTGCTACTTGCTTCTTCATGCCTTTCTACCAATACAACTCTTTCAAGTCTAGATACATTTTGGTAGCACCAGGGTGGATAGAGTACCTTGAGCTGTGAGCTTCTTCCATTGTGGCCTTTCTAAGACCATCTACATCAGGCACACATAACCGATCATTCAACTTAAAAACTCTATCACTTCCTAAAGTGAAAATAATAATTTCTTTGTTTCTAACTCCTTCTTTTAACTTCACTAAGTATGGATCTTCGTCTTTCTTAGCTTTAATATGCGCAACAAGAGAGGGATGCGTTAAGTCATAAGCAGTTATACCTCCTTCTTCGGTCTAATACAATCTAATTCCATCATTTGCTAGTTTTTGAATTTCTCGACCAAAAGATCACCTTTGTACTACAAGATGGGCCAAGACACCCATTGACTTCCTACTAAGTTCATCTGCTACCACGTTAGCTTTGACCGGGTGATAAAGGATATTGATGTCATAATCCTTCAATATCTCAAGCCAGCTTCTATGTCTCAAATTTAATTCTTTCTGCTTGAAAATGTACTAGAGGATTTTGTGATCTGTAAACACTTCAGAATGCTCGCCATAAAGGTAGTATCGCCATATCTTTAAGGAAAACACACTGTTGCAATCTCCAAGTCGTGTGCGAGGTAGTTCTTCTCATGATTCTTTAACTGCCTGGAAGCATAAGCAATAACCTTTCCATCTTGAATAAGAACACAACCAACACCAACTTTGGAGGCATCACAATACAATGGGAACCCACTCAAACCTGTTGGCAAGGTTAACACAGGTGCAGTGGTCAACCTTTTCTTTAACTCTTGAAAACTATGCTCACAAGCATGTGACCACTGGAACTTAGCTGCTTTCTGAGTCAACTTAGTTAATGGAGCTGCAAGTAAGGATAATCCCTCTACAAACCTTCTATAGTAGCCAGCTAACCCTATGAAATTCTTGATTTCGGTTGGCGTTGTCAGCCTTGGCCAGTTCTTGAATGCTTCTACCTTCTGAGGGTCTAATTTTATGCCTTCAATAGATACCACATGGCCCAAGAATGGCACTGACTGCAACCATAACTCACATTTTAAAAACTTAGCATAAAGCTCATTCTCTTTCAAGGTCTGCAAGGCTATCTTGAGGTGTTCTGCATGCTCTTCCTTGCCTTTAGAGTATACTAGAATGTCGTCTATAAACAAGATAATAAAGGTATCGATGAATGGCTTGAAAACTCTATTCATAAGGTCTATGAATGTAGCTGGAGTATTTGTCAACCCAAAGGACATTACTAGAAATTCATAGTGCCCGTAGCGAGTTCTAAAGTTTATTTTAGATATATCCTCTTCTCTGATTCTCAACTAATGGTACCCCGATCTCAAGTCTATCTTTGAAAAGTACTTTGCATCTTGAAGTTGATTAAATAAATCATCAATTCTTGGCAGTGGGTACTTGTTCTTAATGGTAACTTTATTCAACTGCCAATAGTCAACACACATTCTGAGATACCCATCTTTTTTCTTGACAAACAGGACCGGGGCACCCCACAGTGAAACACTCGCTTGATGAAACCCTTGTCAAGAAGGTCTTTCAACTGTTATCTCAACTCATTAAGTTCTATTGGAGCTATCTTATAAGGATGTATAGATATGAGTTGAGATCCAGTCATGAGATCGATGCCAAAGTCTATTATTCTTTCAAGAGGAAGTCCGGGAAGGTCATTTGGAAAAACTTTTAGAAATTCTCTAACAACTGGCATAGACTAAAGCTGGGAGTTCTGATTCTGGATTAATGATGTGAGCCAAATAGGCGAGACACCCCTTAGTGATCATTCGTTGTGCCGTGAGGTAAGAAATAAACTTACCTACAAGCGATGATGAACTACCCTTCCACTCTAAGACTTCTTCATTTGGAAATTGGAACCTGACTATCTTCGCACAACAATCTAACATGTCATAGCAGGAAGACAACCAATCCATACCCATGATCACTCTAAATCTACCATTTCTAACTCTATGAGATCGGCCTTGGTGTTGCGACCTTGGACTGAAACTATATAGCCTCTATAGACTCTTGTTTCTTTCAATGACTCGCCAACTGGAGTAGATACTAGGAATGGCTCAGTAAGCTATTCAGGTTCTAGCCCGAGGTTAATTGCAAAGTAGGGAGTCACGTACGAAAATGTTGAACTTGGATCAACTATGGCATAAGTATTATGTGAGCAGACTATAAATATACCTGTAATAACTTTTACAGATGCCTCTGCATTCTGATGATCAAGTGTAGCAAATAAACGGGGTTGTCCCCTCCTTGAGTAACTCAATCTGCACCTCTGCCTACTCCATGCCCGGCCTGATTATGAGAACCATAAGCTTAAGGTGGTGCAACTGTAGTAGCTCAAAAACTAGAAGGACGAGTTGATCTCCCACTAAAATTACGTTGCAACTTTGGGCAATTTGCTTTTATATGACTACTGTCTCCGCAATTATAGCAATCGTGGAACCCGAGCTTGCACTGAACTAAGTGTTGCCACTTACATGTACCACAAAGACCTTGCTGTTATGAATGTTGCTCAATATGACTCTGGCTATATGAGGATGGTGTCCTAAAATTCTTATTCTAGCAAGACTGATTTCCATAACTCTGAGTATGTCTGAAGGAAGACCCACCACCTGACTGATGACGAGACTAAGTTGGTGCTAATGACTCCTTATTGAAGAAACCCCTTCCTCCTCTGCTAGATGTACCACTAAACCCGACTGATGCCCGGCCTTTCTTGTTATGCTCTTTTTCTTCTCTCATTTTTTGTCTGTCGTTTTCTAAGTGCTTGGCAAAACCTACAACAGAGGAGAAAGTTGTCATTCCTACTGCTGCAGCTGATGTCGCATCCTTAATGTGGTAAGCCAAACTGCCAACAAAAATGCAAATCCTTGCTTTTTCTGTCTTAACCATGTGAGGAACATGCTTAGAAAAACTTATGAATTCCATGTAGTACTCTTGCACACTTTTATTCCCTTGCTTGAGTTGCTCGAACTCTGTAGCCTTAGCTTCCATATCCTCTTCTGGTGTGAAATTAGCCATGAAGGCCTCTTCGAATTCTTCCCAAGTAGGCAGACCGTCATTTTTATATCTTTCCTTTTCCTACATCTCAAACCAAGCGCCAGCCACATCTCTAAGCTGGTAGGCAGCCACCTCCATAGCTTCAACATCACATGCCTTTATTGCTCGGAGGGCTTTCTTGATACCCTCCAGCCACAACATAGGATCTTCATCAACTATAGTACCACAGAACAATGAAGGAATCATCTTCAAAAATTAATTCACTCTTGAGGACTCAGAATGGTTCTGTCTATTTGATTTAGGTGGAATCTCAGCTCATCTCTTGTTCTGGTTAGCCATGAAGGCTTTAAAAATCTCCATAGCATCGTTGACAACATTAAACATCTGACCCACCTCTGAATATATAAGTGTCTGAGCTGGAAATGTTGTTTGGGGTGGCACTGGATCCTGAGGTACTTGCTAATCATGATCCACCCCTTCTTCATGTTCTATCCGGGGTACTTGAACCCTTTTTTGTGGATTTACCCTTCTTTTTCTGAGTTGAAGCCTTCTTAGTTCTACGTTGAGCCACAATACTAGCAATAGTTTCTTGAGCAACATCCTGAGTGTCGGTGTCAGAGTTGTGTGTATGAGCCATTTCTGCAAGTTTTGGAGAAACGTATACATAAGATAATTTCTTAAAGGTAGGCTCTACTGCACGATCTAAAGTATGAAAAAATGAGACTTTTATTAAATGCTAGTAGCCTCCTATTTATAAATATGACATTCTTCATACTCATAAATAAGACTCTACTGACACGACTTCATAGACCTTTAGGACTCCATAAACCTAATGCTTGGATACCAAGTTTGTCAAGACCCATTTTCTGAACAGGCCGTGATCGGCACCCAACCACTAAGTTCGACCAAGCGACCTATCTGCACTTATTAAAACTATTATAACTTCAATCCCTATATGCAACAAGGCAATATTTTAATCAAATACTTTTAATTAATTTGAATATCTAAACTACGCCAACTCCAAAACTTTATTCGTAAGAACTACTGAAATACTGCAAAGTTGTTATCAAAAACACCTGAATCTTAACCCATGGACTATGTCTATGAAGCCTGATGCACTGCTCTAGACATGAGATTTTCTGGCACGTTCTCCAACTAAATAAAGAAATAACCAAATAATGATGACTCAAAGGAGTACTTCACGAACAAAAGCGGATCTCATCAATAACATTGGAAGTGAGGGAAGTCCTAACTTGTAGCTTGCTCGCCTGCAAAATTGGTTCATGCGTTATACAACAGACCAACGCAGGCTCCCAAAAAAAACGTCAGTACCCATCCGTTGTACTCAATGAGTCTCAATAACACGGGATGAAACTTTTAATAAAATATACATTACAAGCAAATATTCTAAATGTATGAAAAATATAAAGCTTCTACGAAAAATTCAAAAAAATAATTGCACAACAACAGTTTATAAATATTCTAAAAAAAATTCTTTTCTTTTTCTTTCTTACAAAAAAATACTTCATTTTATGCTTCAGGAGTTTCAACTGTCCTGTCTTATCTGTCTTAGTCACCATGTGACCGGCACGGGTTCGATCCCAACTCGATCGAATAGGCCTAATCCACGAGGTACCACTCGGTTCATGGTTATCAGCGCTCACGTATCACACCTTAGCCTGGCTAGGCAAATTCTCAACAACAAGACCCCCAGCTCGTGTGCTCCCTACTTTGGCACAAATAGTTTCAGGAAGTCAACGCCTTAGTTAGGACTATCGGCCTAGACGATAACCCCTTCTCAGAATAGAGGATATTCCCAAAAATCTTATCTTTCTAAAACTTCCTCTTGTGACTTTTAAAGTCTAAATCTTATTTGAAAGTGATCTATCCGTATTCATAATATTATTCTTGAGTGTATGCATATCATAAGCGTGAAATAAAATTACTTAAAGTATTTTTTTAAAAGTTCTATCTAACTCTTGAAACTTTAACATGTAAGATCATGTAATAAAATATAAAAATAGAAAATAGACTATTATACTTCTCGAGTAAAATATATAAGCTTTAACTAGAATATATTTAGTCAACATGTATTCACTCGTTCTAATTGAGCACATGTTGACTATTTAAAGCATTTTATCAAATATTTTGTGCGCATATTATTTTTTGTGTGATTAGAACCACTTTAGTAAAGGTTTATGTCCACTCATCTCAAAACTCATCGAGCCAATACGTAGGCTCCGGTCCAATTTATACCCGTCAAATAATAGATTCTACAACAACTAATGAATTTTAATTAATTTTAAAGTTTTATCCCTAAACATTAAACTTACTGTTGATACGGAGAAAACAGAAAATTAAATATCCAATTCTTATAATATAGGATAATTGAGAATAGAAATTTTATATACATGCGTTAAAGAACTAGTTATTTGTAAAGAAGCCTAGAATTTTCGTTGCCTGTGTGATTACTTTGCTGGAACGTGCTTATCGTTCTTGTCCGTAGAAGTCTCTGCCTTTTTTTCTTTTTGGTTGCTTTGTAATCTTTGAAATTTTTCCAATCGCTCTTTCGTCCAAGTCTTTATGCCTTTTGCTTACGATGGAATAGATCATATGGGCTTTAACCCCAATTCTTAAATGTCTTACTTTTTTTTTTAATTAACAAGTATTTAATGATATTCACTTTTAATAATTATTAATATTAAAATTAATAATATTCCCCTAATATTATATCCAATTATTTATAAATGGAGAAGTAACTCAAAAGTCAATCATAAAGGTTTAAATCCGTAATAGAAGTATAATTTTTATGCACTCAAGGAAATATATTCTATATTTAGCGTGCATTGAAACTTTCATAAATTTGAGGAATGTTACATAAGGGAACCTGGTTCCCTTGACTCAGCTTAGTAGTTCTTTTGTACTCTCATGCACAACTTTAATGGCTTTAAAAAGTGCCACATCATTAAATGCTTTCGTCTCTCTCTCTCTCTCATCTCTTTAGAACTCAAATATCACACCCCTTACAAACCGACCCGTCCACCCAGTAATTCATACCTGTTTAGAACCGGTCCCTCACCTTCTCTAAATAATCCCAAAATATGTCTCTTTCCTAACTATCCTTATCAAAGCCAAAATTCTCTATCTCTCTCAAATAAAACTGTCTCCTTCTCGTGTCCTTACTTCAAATATCCACTATGTCCCAGAATCCAGAAATTTCAAACACTTCTAGTGTCATTCCCACTGTTACCTAGTGGAGCGAGAGTCCGGGTCCCAACCGTTACCCAGTCAAAACCCTATAATAGACCAACAACCACCTACTGCTTCTTCTCCAACCCAGTCGAGTTTCGGTTCTCACCACAGTCATAAAACTCAGAACCCCGAAATATTCGTTGTTGCAACCTCTGCTTCTGCCTCGCCAAAAAAAAATAGCAGTAGACGAAACAATATATGAAGATAAGGTACAAGAAGTTTATAGTTAAAAAGTTGGTAAAAGTTTTGAAACCCAACAAGATATGGTTCGTAGTGGTAAAGGTTCAGCAGTTCCTGCTCTAAGCTTTGGTGTGAATATTGACACTCATATAGGTAATGTTCTTCCAGCATCATCTGATTCTATTTTGGAGGTAAATGAGAAACAAGCCATTAAGAACATGTTACAGATTGCTTGCAGAGGGAGGGTTGGTTAGTGGTTATGAGGGTGATAATGAGACCATTGGGTATCAAATGGAAGATGAAAGTCACAAAGCTGAAGGTAGGGAATTGATGCCCCTTGAATATTTGGCACCAGTCAGTTCTACTGGGGAAACAACAGAGGGACCTGATCCCTCTGCCCAAGAAGAGAACTCTGCTCCTACTTGGGAAGAAACCCATTGATCCTCAAAAGAGCCATAGGTCAGTACTGATCCTTCTCCTTACTTCGATGTTGAACTGTATCATTCCTGAGATGAGGTCTCTATCTGAAGAGAAAAACGAAAACAGTAAGGAAGACTATGATAATGTGATTTTGGCAAGATTCATTGCTGTTAGAAGGTAAAAGGCAGTTCCCAAAGAGCCCACTCTTAAAAGACCCATTACGAGCTACAAAAGAAAGAAGCCCTTGAATTTGTTTGAAAGAAAAACAAAGAAGAGAAGAAAAGTAGGAGGTTAGTGAAAGGGGGAAAGATAGTGAATGAAGAGGAGGTGCCTCCAGCACTTGTTTTTGATGTTGATAATGAAGAGGTGAATGAGAAACCTCCTTCCTTAATTCATAAATCTTCTAAGAAACATGTGATTCCAAAACCTAAGAGAGAGTCATCTGTGAAAACTGTGGAAGTGAAAAATGTCGAGGGAGAGATGTATGGTGAGAAATCTTCTGAGAAGTATGAAAAGAAGGAGAAAAATGCAAGGAAGTTTGTGAAGAGAAAGGCTAGTGACACCGAGGAACCTGATTCCTCCAAGAATGCTAAAGTTATAGTGTCAAAAGATGTAAGTAGAGGAATCAGAGGGTACCATGGTGCAGAACTCTTGCTCCTGACATTCTTGACATGTCAGGGATGAGACAACTGGTTGACATTTGTGAGTTTCAAAAGTGGACACACTTGTTCACCAATGAGAGCCCCAAGGTGTATGAGGAATAGGTGCGTAGCTTCTACGCAGATATGTTTACAGTGGAAGATGATAACATTTGCAACGTCATCTATTTTGTGATGGACGAGGGTGTGTTAGCAAATATTTTGGGAGTGCCTACTGAAGGGATCTCATCCATTAAGGAGGCATGTTCTTCCAATTTCAGAAGTGCCATTCTAAAGGATGATGTTATGCAATAGGGGGAGCGGGTGCACAAGAAGGCCCTCCTTCCAGTGTATCAACTTTTGTTTGAGATGGTGAATAAGGTCTTGCTTTCACGCACAGAAAGTCGTTATATCACTTCAAAAGCATACTTGTTCCTCATAGAAGCAGTGGATGCTTACACCACTATCAATATGCCTGGTCTTATGAATGAGCATATGAAGAAAGTGGCGGAATTCAAGGACGGGAATCATGGCTTGCCTTATGGGTTCCTACTCACTAAAGTGTTTAACTTCTTCAAGGTCCCCTTGGAAAGAGCCACAGTGGAAACTCGAAAGCAAACTCTCTCAAAGACCACCTTGGAGGAATGTGAGTGTATTGACATGAAAGGAGATGTTGGAAGCAAGTCCACTATCTCTCAATTGATTGATACTCAGAATGCTGCAAATGAGGAGATAAAGAGATTGAAGGCACAGAATGCCATTCTTGAAGGGCAGCTTAGTCGCACCTAGTTCCAGCAGTGCACAAGGCACAGAGGTTGCTCGCCTGACCAAAGAAAATTCATATCTCAGGAAATAGGTTGAGGACCTGAAACAGCGGCTTCTTAGCGAACAAGTATATGAAAATGCTCGAATGTACATTTTTTTCAAAACCCTTGCCTCCTCCTTCTTACCTCCCCCTTCTAGTGCCCTTTAAGAAGACTCCATTCCCAGTGTCCAATTGAATGGTGTTTGTCTTACCTTAGTCTTTCTTTTGTTTTTTCTATGACTGGTACTTTTTAAGGGTTTTTTTGTGAATGGTTGTGTAACAATGGTACAACTATTTCTGTTCTCTTCTCTTACAAATTAATGAGCATCTCATCGTTTGCTATGCATGTTATACTTTTGCGCTCTATTTTTAGCCATGTTGTGTGCACACATGTGGCATTAGTTAACTTTGATAGAATTACTTTTGCATATTACACGTGTGCCTAATCATTTTATGATGCCAAAAAGGGGAAGAAATATTGAGGGGGAACACAGAAAAATTGTATAGAAATCTAGTTCTCAGGGAGAACTTTAATTATAAGTTTGATATCATCAAAAAAGGAAAAAATGATAAGTTATATGCCTTCTTATATTTTAATGATCTAACAAAATTCTTGATGAGAACCAGAATAGAAACTTGTTACACATCCTCAAAGTGCTCAGGAACAACAAGTGTCAAGTATGGCACAAGTTCCAACAACTTGAGTCAAAGAGACGATAGAGGAAACAGATGGACATCAGTTCCCTTACTAATAGTACAAGTCAACTCCTCACAATTGTAAAGTCATTGCACTATTTCTCTGCACACACACAAGAGTGCAAACAGTGCAGCAACCACTTTATGGAGCATGCCTTGCACCAAATAAACATGAAGCAGAGGAATAACATACACTTGAAAAATCCAAAAAAAATCAAGTTTCTCTCTCAAGTGTGCTGCCATCTTCCAAGTGACTTTAAGAACAAAGAACAACAAAATGAAGGACCAATTTCCAGCACTGTGTTACTATATGTCCTCGGTTGTGTTGTATCTTTGTTATAGTAATCTACTTGTAATTCCTACTTCAGTTAGTTAGAAGCATTATTTAGGAAATCATTTGTAAAACCATAAACCTTGTGTTTGTGTCTTGGCTAGAGTTAGTCGAGTTGTGAGCTCTGTAATAGAGTTATTACAAAGAGTCTTGTAATAGAGTTATTACAAGTGAGGGATTAAGAGGTTAATTCCTAGATTTCAATAGTTTGTAATATGAAATTTGCTCAGTTAGTGAAGTTGAGATCCTATGAGTGTAGGTCATAATTTTTAATCCCCTGAGTTGGGAGTTTTCCACGTAAAACCCTATTGTGTCATTTGCTTATCTCTAATTGTGTGTGTTCTGTGGGAACTGATAGAGAATCAGGTTCTCTATACAATTTGGTGGACCCTAAGTTTCCATCAGTACTATTTTGGTATTTACATCATTTTGGTGTAAAAAAATGGTGCAAGGGTTGGCGATGCACTTAGTGGCAAAGATATCTAGCTTTCTTTCCTTTTCTTTTAACACAAAATCGATTGGAATTAACTAATAATTGCATAAAGTGTAGTAGGATTTGGGGAAGTAACTAGCTGAATCACAGACAAAAAAAACATATAAAGCAACGGAGCCATCATAGTATTTTTTAACTCCTCCGAAAGGAAGGATGGAAATTTGATCAACCTAATTTTTGTCAACCAAATAGCTTAATGGATGTTACTGTATGGAGTCGAATTTGACCGATCACGTCCCTAAGTCAGCACGACCGACCGTTGAACATACGCAAGCCGTGATAGAAGGACGACTTGGGGATAATAGGAGAAACGACTTCATAACCTCGTTGGCCCCTCTATAGTATGTACTTCGGTTCTGTCTTTTAATACTTAAACAAGAATCCCCTACTATATAAAGGGGATCCGAGCTTTGTAAGAGGCAGACTTTTCGACATACAAGTTCTCTTGCTCTCTCATATCTCTAACATTCTCTCTCTTTCTCTCTCACATATAATATTGTTGCAAAACCGATTATCAAGATCATCCTAGGATTTATTATTTTCGATTACGATTTACTCCTTCATCTCTTTTGATTGATTTTCTTTAAAAGTGTTTAATAACTTTTGAGTCAAACAATTTGGCGCCGTCTGTGAGGATTTCGATAGTCGAAATCATAGTTCACACCTAGGATATTAAAAACAACAATCACTGTCCTTCATACTCCATAAAAACCAACAATGGCAGAAAAAGAAGCAAGGTTGAAGATGATAGCAGACGTCTCAAATAACCTCATAGACTCCCTCAACGAAGCCAGTAGAGAAAATACTATGAATGTAACACCAAGTAATGTACCAGAGGGGGAGATCTCACCCTCTTCACTCGAAGATCTAACGATCTTGTATGAAAGAGGGGCTTCTACGTCTGCGGCAAAGGAAACACCCCAGTAGTCAAAAAGCTGCTAGAGGAATGGTTGACGAGCGCTCTAAGCAACATGCTCGAGAAACCCCTTCAGGGAATTACCAAAGATTCGCCAACGATAGAAATCGCTGATACCGCCGGTGAGCCAAGCGTTGTACGAACGAGCAACACCTACACTGTTATCAACGCAAGTGATGGTCACACGCAACCATCCTTAAGAAAATGAAAGAAATGGAGAACAAGAATAAAGTGCTTCGTGATCAAATGAAAGAGCACCATGAAAGGGTTAACAAGATACCTGACGCCCCTAAGCTACTGCCAAAACGCGATGTGGGAAGGTTTGTCTAGCAACCATATAGTTAGGAAGCTTCTCCTCACCCAATCCCAAAAACCTTCAAAATGCAACCGTACTTGAAAATATACGACGGGACCACGAATCTAGAAGACCATCTGATCCATTATGTAACCGCCGTAAAAGGCAATGACTTATCGAAAGAACAAGTGTCATCCGTATTGCTGAAAAAGTTTGGTAAAACTTTGATAGGATGGGCGTTAACATAGTACTCTCAACTACCAGCTCGATCGATATCAACGTTCGAAGATATGCCAGACAAATTCGTCACCGCTCATGCAGGAGCAAAGAAGGCCGAAGCTATGGTCAATGATATCTTCGCCATCAGGCAAACGATAGGTGAAGGACTCCGGGACTTCCTGGCCCGATTCAATAGGGTAAGAATGGGACTGCCAAATGTATCAGAGGGAATGGTGGTCATAGCTTTCCAAAAAGGGTTGAACAGAAACGGATCAAAAGCAACCAAGAAGCTGCTCAACAGACTCATGAAGTATCCCCCCACCACATGAGAAGAGATTCATATTGCCTACTGCGCCGAAGTAAGAGCGGATGAAGACGATCTGAATGGCCCAACCCAATGACTAACGTCAGTACAATCAGAGGTACGGAGGGATTGATGCAACAATGGGCGAAGGGAACAACTCCCACGCTTCAACAGAGAAAGGCATCAGCCCTACATTAGAACTCTCAATCCGCCTCTTCCGAGGCATCCAGATGCCGTGTCACGACATGTCGCCCCGCTTCGAAATGAAAGAGGTATTCCCCTATTATTATTTTCTCATAACTTTTATGTCTTCCCTTCATAAATAGTGTACGTACCAGAGAAACTGGGCACGAAGGTGCAGTAGCCACAAAAAAATTAAATCAGACCCTAGTGTAAGGAGGTAGAACGTCCTATGTGAATTCCATCAGGAAAGAGGACACAAGATTGCATAGGTTTACGACAAGAGGTGGTCATAATGCTGAACCAGGGATACCTGAAAGAACTGCTCAGCTAATTTCTCCAGAGGGCGCGACCAATCCCAAGGACCACCAAAACCACCTTCTCCGGCACGCACCATACAGATGATCATCGGTGGCGGACTCAGCGATCAATAATGTAAAGTTCACCACCACACACAAGTTGAAGCGTACGATCGCTCACGAACGGTATGATGACTTCGAAGACAGTATCACCTTCGATAAGTCTAATACCGACGGTTTGTCTTTCCCTCATTACGATGCTTTAGTTATAACTTTACGCATTACTGATACTGATGTGAAAAGAATTATGGTAGACGACGGAAGTGGCGCGTGTGTTATCCACCCAAGAGTTCTCATGCAAATGAGGCTCGAAGATAAGATAATACCGCATTGCATAACACTAACGAGTTTTAACAATGCAGTGGAGCGAGCCTCCGAAGAAATATCACTACCAGTCTTGGAAAGGAGAGTCACGCTAGAAACCACATTCCACGTCATGAATCAGGAAACAGCTTATAATGCCATCATAGGGCGTCCATGGATACACACCATGCGAGCCGTTCCCTCGAGCTTCTATCAAGTAATCAAATTTCCCACCCATGGGGAATATTCAGCATTCGAGGCGAGCCACGTACCGCCCAGGAGTGCTACCGGATTGCCCAAGACTGTACGTATACCAAACAATTGAAGGGAGAAAGTGCGGAAGCATAGCAATCAGCCATGTAAGGAACTAAAATCAACCCACCGGCAGAGGTCATTAGGGACCCAGATGTTATAGAAGCTTTCAAAGTGACAGTCGAGAACCTCGACCCGATCCAGTTGGACGATACCGACAACACAAAGAAAGCCTATATCGGGCACAACCTTTCTGACCCATGTAAGTACCACGAATTCGTAACTAACCATGCAGATCTATTTGCCTTCTCTCACTTAGATATGCCGGGGATCCCAAAAGACATCTCCACTCATAAGCTGAATGTCGACCCATTTTATATGCCCGTACAACAGATGATGAGGAAATTCAACGCCACAATCAACGAGGCAGTCAGTGAAGAAATAGACAAACTGCTAGACAACAGTTCCATCAGAGAAACAAAATACCCCTAGTGGGTCGCCAATGTGGTCATGGTTAAAAAGAAAAATGGGAAATGGAGAATGTGCGTAGACTTCACTGATTTGAACAAGGCAAGCCCAAAAGATTCCTTCCCATTGCCCCATATCGACCAGCTGATCGACGCAACAGCAGAGCACGAACTGCTAAGTTTCTTGGACGCCTACTCCGGCGACAACCAAATCCTAATGGCCGAAGAGGATCAAGAAAAGACAACTTTCATCACCAACGAAGGGACGTACTGCTATAAAGTGATGCCCTTCGGACTCAAAAATGCGGGAGCCACATACCAAAGGTTGGTTACCAAGATGTTCAAAGAATAGCTCGACAAGACAATGGAGGTTTATATCGACGACATGTTAGTAAAATCGGCAAAGAAGGAGGACCATATCGATCATTTAAAAGAAGCCTTCGAGATACTGAGGCGATACGGGATGAAATTGAACCCAAAAAAATGTGCCTTCAGTGTGGCCTCGGGAAAATTTCTAGGCTTTCTCTTCTCACAAAGAGGTATCGAAGTCAACCCAGACCAGATCAAGGCCACAGACACAATACCATAGGTTCTGAACAGCAAGAAGCAAGTACAAAAATTGATGGGGCGAATAGCCGCCCTATCAAGGTTCATCTCACGGTCCTTTGACAGATGCCACAAGTTCTTCAGTGTACTGAGAAAAGATCATGGACTACAATGGAATGAGGAGTTCATCTATGCCCTAAGGAAATTAAAAGCATATCTATCCTCGCCGCCACTGCTCGTCAAAGCAGACCCAGGCGAGTGTCTACTAGTGTACCTGGAAGTATCCGAAGTCGTTGTCAACGATGTCTTAGCCCACGAAAACAAAGGTACTCAATCCCCTATTTATTATATCAGCAAAACTTTAATAGATACCGAGACGAGGTACCCACACCTCGAAAAACTAGCTCTGGCACTGGTCGTAGCTTCACGAAAGCTTAGACCCTATTTTCAATGCCATCCCATAAAAGTAATAACAACCTTCCCCCTAAGGGGCATCCTACATAAACCCGAACTCTCGGGTAGGCTCGCCAAATGGGCCATAGAGCTTGGCGAGCATGACATAACCTATCATCCAAGAACCGCCATCAAGTCGCAGGTACTTGCCGACTTTGTCTCCAACTTCAGTGCGGAGATATTGCCAGAGGTGGAACAAGAGGCCCTTCGCGCCTCCGCCTATACTGACCTCTGGATCCTCTATACTGACGACGCTTCGAATGCCTCGGGATCCGGACTGGGAATCATCCTCGAAGTCCCCATGGGAGAAGTAATTCTCCAATCCATACAATGCCACTAGATAACTAACAACAAGGCCGAGTATGAGGCTATGATTGTAGGTATGAAATTAGCACTCAAATACGAGGCCCGGCAACTCTTCCTCCACTGCGAATCTCAACTTGTCGTAAATCAAGTCACCGGGACTTACCAAACCAAAGAACAAAGACTACAGAAATACCAATCAGAAATTCATAACCTGATGCCTGAGTTCGACAAAGGTCACTTCGAGCAAATCCTCAGGGTACAAAACGTCGAGGCAGATGGCCTAGCCAAGCTAGTCACGACTACCAAGAATATTAAAAAAGAAAATATGGTTACCCTCCTCCATTCGGCCGTCGACCACGTTGAGGTATTCTCTTTAAACTTAACTTGGGACTGGTGCAGCCGCCTCGTATCCTATCTGCAGGATGGAACACTCCCACACTACAAAAAAAAGCCAAGAAGTTCCGGGTGCAGGCTGCCCGATACAGCCTGGTAAATCATGACCTTTACAAGAGAACGTTTGGCGGTCCCATCTCTATGTGCCTCAGGCCGCATCAAACATGACAAGTATTAGAAGAGGTGCACGAGGACCATTGCGACGCCCATACAAGAAATCGCGCCCTCGTTCGATGCCTCATCCGCGCCAGTTATTACTGGCCTACCATGAAAAAAGAAGCAGCAGATTATGTTCGGAGATACGAGCAGTGCCAAAATTATTCCCCCATGATACATCAAGCGGGGGAGCCCCTCTATTCAGTCACCTCGCTATCGCCTTTCATAAAGTGGGGAATGGATATAATCGGTCCTCTGCCAGCAAGACGAGGAAAGGTATGCTTTTTTTTAGTTTTAACTAACTATTTTTCTAGATGGGTGGAAGCAGGTGCGTACGCACATATACACGAACAAGAGGTCATCGCCTTTATATGGAAAAATATCATATGCCGTTTTGGCATCCCCAAAGAAATCAGCTGTGACAATGGGCCCCGGTTCATTGGTAGGAAAACAATCGAGTTCTTCGAAAAATGGCATATCAAGCAGATTCTCTCCACTCCGTATCATCCTGCCGCTAACGGCTAAGCCGAGTCTTCCAACAAAACAATGTTGAACATATTGAAAAAGAAGCTCGAGGAAGCTAAAGGGCTATGGCCCGAATTACTACCTGAAGTATTATGGGCATACTCACTGGTCTACGGGACCGATGCAGTCATACCCGTCGAGGTCGGGGAACCAATCCTGAGATATTCCCATACCAGCAGGGCAGACAACGATGAAAGTAGGTTGCAAGATCTAGACGAAGCTGAAGAACGAAGAGACATGGCCCATATAAGAATGACAGCCCAATAACAACAGGCAGAGAGATACTACAACAAGAAAACCAAAGTTATCGCTCATGGTCGGCGACTACGTCCTCAAAGCCAAAACACTGCCATCGAAAGACCCGAATGAGGGAAAGTTGGGGACCAACTGGGACACACCATACAATCATAGCAGCCGCGAACAAAGGAGCGTTCCAACTAGAAACAATGGAGGGAAAACTGCTCCAAAACAATTGGAACGTCTCACACCTCAAATATTTCCACTTTTGAAAGGCATCTCCTAAGTCGTACTCTTTTTCCCTGACCCGAGTTTTGTCCCAATTGGTTTTTCTCAGGGAGGTTTTTAACGAGGCGGCAAAGGGGATACCCGGTGGCATCAGAGCGCAGATTCATCACATCGGCCAGTCGACACGGTCTGTAGGCTAGTTATTCTCCATTGTATGAACAGAATTCTCCATTGAATGAACAGAAATCTCCATGGAATGAACAGAAATCTCCATTGTATGAACAGAATTCTCCATTGAATAAATAGAAATCTCCATTGTATGAGCAAAATTCTCCATTGTACGAGCGGAAATCTCCATTACACGAACAAAAGTTAATCTCCATTCTACGAACGAGAGTCTCCACTGAACGAACATCCTAATGGCTAAGGCCATCGATATCGGTTAGACCTCGTTCAAACCATGACAGATACTACTTCGACGACAGTCGAAGCAACATCCTAATGGCTAAGGCCATCAACATCGGTTTGACATCGTTCGTACCACGACTGATACTACTTCGATAAAAGTCGAAGCAACATCCTAATGGCTAAGGCCATCAACATCGGTTCGACCTCATTTGAACCACGACGGATACTACTTCAACGATAGTCGAAGCAACATCCTAATGGCTAAGGGCATCGACATCGGTCCGACCTCGTTCGAACCACGACGGATATTACTTCGACGACAGTCGAAGAAATATCCTAATGGCTAAGGCCATCGACATCGGTCCGACCTCGTTCGAACCACGACGGATACTACTTGGACGACAGTCAAAGAAACATCCTAATGGCTAATGCCATCGACATTGGTTTGACTTTTTCCGTACCACAACGGATACTACTTCGATGACAGTCGAAGCAAAATCCTAATGGCTAAGGCCATTGACATCGGTTCGACCTCGTTCGAACCACGATGGATACTACTTCGATGATAGTCGAAGAAATATCCTAATGGCTAAGGCCATCAACATCGGTCCGACCTCGTTTGAACCACGACATATATTACTTCGACGACAGTCAAAGCAACATCCTAATGGCTAAGGCCATCGACATCGGTTCGAACTCGTTTGAACTACGACAGATACTACTTCGACGACAATCAAAGCAACATCGTAATGGCTAAGGCCATCGACATCGGTTCGACCTCGTTCGAACCATGACGGATACTACTTCGATGATAGTTGAAGCAATATCCTAATGGCTAAGGCCATCGACATCGGTTCGACCTTATTCGTACCACGACGGATAATACTTCGACGAGAGTCGAAGCAACATCCTAATGGCTAAGGCCATCGACATCGGTTCGACCTCATTCGTACCGTTACGGATACTACTTCGACGATATTCGAAGAAATATCCTAATGGCTAAGGCCATCGACATCGGTTTGACCTCGTTCGAACCACGACGGATACTACTTCAATGATAGTAGAAGCAACATCCTAATGGCTAAGGCTATCAACATCGGTCCGACCTCGTTCGAACCACGACGGATATTACTTCGACGATAATCGTTCCTAATGGCTAAGGCCATCGACATCGATTCGACCTCGTTCGAACCACGACGAATACTACTTCGATGACAGTCGAAGCAACATCCTAATTGCTAAGGCCATCGACATCGGTTCGACCTTGTTCGAACCACGACGGATACTACTTTGACAAGAGTCGAAGCAACATCCTAATAGCTAAGGCCATCGACATCGGTTCGACCTCGTTCAAACCACAACGGATACTACTTCGACGACAGTCAAAGAAACATCCTACTGGCTAAGGCCATCGACATCAGTTCGACCTCGCTCGAACCACAACACGACCTTTTAACGAATAACAAAAGCAACCTCTACGGAGGCTAAGCATTATAAAAGAAAACCCAAGAAGGGAAAGGCAACAAATAGACGAAGCAACAAAATTAAAGTTTATATTACAACAAAAATATTTACATTCGCCCCCACGGACGGGCTCCCAGTACATTCCACAAGCCAAAAATATCCACAAGTATACAAATTTGTAACTACTCGTCACCTCCTGGGAGATAAACATCGTTATACCAAGAATCTGAGTCGAGTCGATTGACGTCCTCGGAAGCAGAACCCTTTCCATCGGGAGAGTCGGGGTAGTGCCCACATGCTTCACGAGTAGTGCAAGCCTCACTTCACCTCGCCTAAACTTCCTCCTCCGTCGCCCGGCCCTCAGCATGAAGTTCTCTATACACGTCGAGTCAAGCCTCTGCAAAGACCCATATCTCATACACACTACGATACATACCCCAACCAGACGGGGGACGAGACGAGGAGGAATGAGAAAGGTGACCCATTTCCTCTGACCTTGGGGGAGGGACCTGCCTTTGTAATTCCATCACTTTACCGGCACTAACACTTGGCTCTCCCCTAAGTCCATTAATTTCCGCCATCCAGGCGTGAAGCTCGGCGGTCAAATCCACTACCCTCCGCTGCAGGTCGACGTTCTCCGCCGCCACCCCATGACTCAGTTGGAGCTCATCATTTTTCGCCCTAAGGAGCATCTCCAACTCGCTATTACGATCCATGGCTGCAATACAAGAGTTATAATTGCAACAGTAACAAGTAACAAGGAAATTAACAAATCGCAATACTTGTGTGTCGAATTCCACCTCTCTGGGAATCCGGCAGGCTTAGAGACCACATGTTTGGTCCTAATAAAGAAATATTTACGCTAGAATTTGCGGCTCGCTCGGTCGTCAATTTTGACCACCAATCCTTTCGTACCACGGCTTCTTAAATGCACCATGGTCCCTCTCAGATAACCGACATTGAACAATTGTAAGAGGTGATGAACCGATGCTTCACATACGGCCAACTCCATATACTTGGTCAGTAGCCGAAGCACTTTTAGGGTATACGGCGTGAGTTGAGCCGGGCATACATTATAGAATCGTCAAAGCTCTTCCGCCAAAGGAAAAAGAGGAAGGCCATAGCCAATCAAAAAGGGGTATTCATAAAAGGCACAGTACCCTAGCCTGTGAACATCCACGTGATCTCTCCCCGCTGGAATCATCTCTATGTGGGCAGGTATGCCGTACTTAATGCGGAGATCGTCTAAGTGATTTTGTCGTGACTCGGAAAGCACCAGAGTCAGAGTGGGAGAGTCCTTGTTGAAATCGATTCAAAACGAAGGATGCTTTGGTAACAGTGTTTCCATCGTAAGAGGACTGATGTCCTTTTCTTCCTCCATCTCTCTACCATCGGAAGGGGGTGGCACGTTCGATGGAGCAGCCGTCGGGACCTTCTCATCGTTTTGGCGAGGTTTAGGCATGATTTCGATTGAGAAAGAATTGCACACAGCACAGCAAAGAAGAAGGAAATTTTCGATCAAAGGTAAAAGTACCAGAATGTGAAAATATAAAATGAAGGGTTGGAATACTCTTACAAATGACCAAAGTTCGAACCAGGTTAAACCTTCCCCTATTTATAGGATTGGGTGGCGCCAGAATCGAGGCGGCAGACGTTGAATCAGTGCGGGAAACCAAGCGCCAAAGCACCTATTTTCCTGCCTCGAGAATACGCGCAATGATGATGCATGCGAACGTTGATGTCATACAAAGAAAGGCATTTCGTTTCGACGCTCTAACAGTTATGATTACTGTCTCCCACCGGTCACGTCGCAACCCTTTGACAAGTCAATTTCTCCCTAACGAGGGCACCGATTCTGCCCATCGAGGACGCATCTCGCTACGACCCCGACAAGCGGAGGGACTAACTGTATGGGGTCAAATTTGACCGATCACGTCCCTAAGTCAGCACGACCGACCGTTGAACATACACGAGCCATGACAGAAGGACGACTTGGGGATAATAGGAGAAACGATTTCATAACCTCGTCGGCCCCTCTATAGTATGTACTTTGGTACTGTCTTTTAATACTTAAACAAGGATCCCTTACTATATAAAGGGGATCCGAACTTTGTAGGAGGCAGACTTTTCGATATATATGTTCTCTTGCTCTCTCATCTCTCTGACATTCTCTCTCTTTCTCTCTCACAAAACCGATTATCAAGATCATCCTAGGGTTTATTATTTTCGATTACGATTTACTCCTTCATCTCTTTTGATTGATTTGCTTAAAAAATATTTAATAACTTTTGAGTCAAACAGTTACTATTTTAAATTCTCTTTCAGCTTTTCAAATTGTTGAAGGTAACATAACAATTCAATAAGTAGTTTAACAATTTTCATACATTAGCTTCTTGTGGACGTGCAACATAATTGTATATCTTTTTGCAGGAAGAATTTTGACGTGGCAGACTATTGTTGTTTACTAGTCCGCAAAGACTATTTTCCTTAATTTCTTTTTAATCTAAAGACGATTTTTTCCTTTAAATTCAAGATAAGGAAAATGGAAATGGAAGGGAAGGCGAAGAATAATTGGAAGGTTGGTAAAGATAAGTAAAAAAAATGGCATTGAATTTGGACACGCAAACCTAAGAAATTCTCAGCGCGTGTTGTATTCAATGGCTACTTCAGGATTTTTAAAGGCTAACATACATACATACGTCAAGAAGCTCAAGTTGCCAACAAAAATAGTAGAAGCAAAGTCCCACAAACATACATACGTCAAGAACCCCAAGTTGCTATGACAACTAGTAGAAGCATCAATCAGACACATAGGTGAGAATATCATTTTTTTTTTTATAATTGCAGCCGGATCAGTTTGTGTGCATCCACAGGCGGATCCAGGATTTCGGGAGGATGGGTGCACCATTATCAGACCACCATTTGATTTGGTTCTCTAATACTTACCTTGGAGAACTATCAATAATAGCATCATTATTTATAGTTACAATTGATAGTTACAAGTATTAAACTCAATATTTAATTCAAGGATATATCGAAGGGTGAACCCAAAAACAGAATAATGCATGACAAAAAAAGAAAAGTAAGAAAGATAGGGCATGGAATTTGAAAACAAAAAAGAAATAGAAAAATGACTGAGAGACAGAAGATAGGGAAGTGAATTCGAACACTAGACCTAGGGGTCAATGGTGCACAAAGCTACCACTGCACCAAATGCTCTTTTGACCATGGGTTCCCACGTACAAAATTAAGTATTTTATCCGAAAAATATCCCTGTGATACACAACCTAAGGAGGGCAGCATGGGTGCACGTGCCCCACGCCCCTCCACGTGGATCCGCCTCTGTGTGCATCTCAAACTAATTTTATGGGATATCTATTATCTCCCATCGGCACAAGTATCGGGTATCTCTATCCAAAACTTGACAGATAAGAATAAATCACCTAATATTTTCTGAAACCTCATAGTTCTCAAACCACTGTATGACCACTAGACCAATTGGGTACACATTACAAATAATTAAGTCAGAGTTTGATCATAAATAAAATCTTAGTTTGTTTAAAGATATTAAAGTTCAGTATTAGCAAATAATCGTTGTCTCGGCTTGAATCACATCTTCAAAAAGAGAAACGAATGTACAGGTTATTGTCCCTAGAGGATAAAGGATTGAAAAATACAAGTACAATTTGGAGATTGCATATTTAAGTAAAATTTTCAATACTTAAGATTGTATATTTAAGTAAAATTTTCAATACTTCATGTAAACTCCTCTATTCCTATCTTGTCGTTATAGATTGTTTCATTAAATTACTCAAAATGCACTAAAAATGAACCAAGCACTACTGTTATGTTCATCTGAAAAGGAAACAACAAGTGCAGATTACTTCAGAGTTTGCCTCATCACTTCTAAACTTGCATTATACAGATTATTATTTCATTAGGCAATGCAAATCCCATAATTAAATTCAAGAGGATGAACTACAACAGAGACTTTGCTCCTCCTTTTCTCCCAAACAGGGATAGTAGAATACATAGATATTAGACAATGCATGCTGACAAGCAGCTGTATTTGTTTGAAGCTCTAAAACAACATTAGGCGTGCCCTCGTTACAGTTCAAAGAAATACAAACGAACTCAAATTCTTCGTATGCGTATTAGTCGAGAGTATCTTCATAAACAGATAAGTTGTTAGCAAACACGACCTCCTCACTCTATGTCATCAATCCAGTCGCCATATATCTTACTAATTTTATCTGGCCCTTTCCATTTCTGAAGGACCCTATGGCCAGATCTCTGGACTATGCCAGAGGGCCTTTGCACTTGAACGCCCGGCCCCAAATGGTAAACATCTGTGTGAGGTGCTGAAATCGTTGAGGGCACTGTACTTTCTGTTGTTTTTAAAGAACCCCCTCCCTGCCTTAAGTCTGGAGGAGTAGATAAAGGATCTTTGCCTTCCATCTCCATCAGTCCTCCACCATACTTGTGCAACTCTGCCCAGAGAAGACGGCTAATATTAGCATCAGATTAAATATCCAAATAGAGTATAGTGTAAAGTCCAGAACCCAAAAGCTATAGCCAGGTAAAACATTTTTTTTTTGGGGGGGGGGGGGGGGGGGCCCCTTCAAAAAACCCCCTTTTTTTCACCTTTTTTTTTTTTCCTTCTTTTTT